>PVKA01001412.1:0-30179 GCA_004027165.1 Ctenomys sociabilis | reverse complement strand
GTTCTCTGCTCACATTTTATGGAAATAGCACAGGTCCTCACGAGTGGCCTGCTTTGTCACACAGTTCATGCTGCAGGGTAAGCAGTAGAGATTCTGGGATATTCCATGGAAAGAACAAAAGCTTTCTGGTGAGGGCCTGCCTCCTCCATAGTTCTTGGCCCAGTCCACAGGTCCAGTCTTCTCTCAAAAGAATTCAGATCACTCGTTAGCCTTTCTGCAGTACTATGTTCGTTCTACTGATACATTAAGAAGATTGTGGACCTTTGGGAAATTTTGCTGTCCTTTCTTTCCAGTGAGCTCCATCTTTCATCATGTTCTTTGTATACCCAGACTACACACAGGCAGGCAGATATGGTTTCAGAAACTCAGATTGTTGGTACCTTGGGCAGAGTAGCAGCCAGTGCAGAGCTGCTGCTTGCATGAGCCTTGGGCCTTGAATGGGTGCTCAGGCTAAGCCTGTTACTTTGCTAGGAGTTTATACTGTGCGTTTGTTAAAGACGTGATAGCGTTCCCACACTATTCCAGGAAAGAAGGCAGTGAGAGGTCAGTTAACTGGAGGTATGTGTTGTCAGCATGAAACCTACTAGCCAGAGTAACTTCATAAAATGAAAGCAGAAATGTTTGTTTTCAGTATTTTCATAAAATAAACATAAAAATGAGTTTCTTTAATGAAATAAAATTACTCTAAAGCATTTTAGGAAAACTATCATCCAAATATGAATTTCAATTTGGCATTTTTTATTACAGTACACATTCCAAAGTTTAATAGAATAATATAGTGGGAAATATTGAATAAAGACTTTTGTTCAATACTTTTGGGCTGCCTTAAATCAATATCAATTTTAAAAGAATATCTTAAATTTGTTTACAGCTCATTGGCATTGGTATTTTGATATCTTCCATCTGGTTATATGAAGAAACTGCGTATCAGGAAAGCCCTTGATTATGTACCAGGGACGAGTTTTGTAGCTTAATAAACGGAGAATACGTCATGCCAGTAGTGCAGAGCACCCTCTCTCCTCTCATCTGTCGTGAGCGCTGCTTTGTCCACTACTTTCATCTGTGGTTTCATGTGTGAAATTGGGTCCTCTTTATAAGATGATTAATATACAATAATGAAGTGTGACAAAAGCAGGCTGCTAAGAACAGAATATGATTATTAATTGAAAGTGTTACTTATTAAATGAATACTATAATAACATTGTACAATTCCAAAGAACTTCATAAAGTTGAATACAAAATTTCTGCCTATGGTACAAATTACTTTTTTTCTACTTAGAAATTTAAAATCTGTCTCCAAATATTGGTGGCTGAATCCAGTTTCTCAAGGGCATTATTTAATTTTTGTTTATTTTACAGTGCTTCTTGAAGTTTCAGAATTTGCACAACATTTAACACATTCTGTATGGACTTCATTATCAATTCCTTTTTCAAACATGGGTGTTGTTCCCACTTTATGTAACCCTAACATGAGGCTTCCAAGTGGGCTTATATTCTACAATTAAAGTTAAAAATCTCAAATCAGATCCAAATTGTCCCAAATCCTAAGCTTCCCATTCTTTAATCTACTGTATCTCAAATTTTGTGCCTGGGTTAAGCAGCTCATGAATGTTTATAAACTCCTGAACATGTTATTCATTATGCTTTATAAATATTTCCATTGCTGCTTGAGTGTGTGTGTGTGTGTGTGTGTGTGTGTGTGTGTGTATGTGTGTGGCACCTTGCACATGCTACATGCCTGACACACACTATCGCTGAGCTGTGTCACTGTACCCCCATCTGACTTTCTATGTGTGCTCTCCTGGATACAATGTTTATGCACTTCAATGTGTTTATCTTTTCCTGTCCAATTTTAAGGTTTATTTTTAAAAGGCCTCTGTCAATCATAAAAGTATTCTTATATATATTCCATATTTACTATAGAACCTGATATATGTAAATACCCATTACATAAACTGCCTTTCTTTTCGCTAATTATGTCAGTAGTTCTTTTCTTGTTAAATGCAATTTCACCTTTGCTATTAGGAAGTTCCCCTGTATACCTACATCTGGCTCTTCTTATTAAATTCCAGGGTTTTATTTAATTTTGGAAGAGAGATTTCAAGTAATGAATTCAATTACAGTTCTAAATATAACATTCAAGAACAGAAAATGAAACAGTCTTAATTTTTCAACTTCCTATCATGGCAAGAGCAATAATTTAACATTCTAGTCACTCCTAATTATAAGAGCTTGAGCAAGTCATTTATTTTACCTGTCCTGGTGTAGGGTTGCTCAACTCAAACTGCCCTGCGCTTTTCTAGGAGGTGGAGACAGTGTGTGCAGAGTGTCTGAGCTGTAGTCGACATTCATCTGACATATTACAAAATAGACATGTGGTATAAAGTATCCCTTTTCTAAGCAAAGCAAATAGAGTTTTTCATAAGTAAGCATATACTGTACATAATTAGAAATTATGCTAATTTAAAGATACTTTTAAATAATAAATTGTCTGAAAATATTAATCAAATTGGCACTTTTCCAAAGAAAACTCTCTCCCTCTCTCTCTCTGTCTGTCTGTCTCTCTGTCTCTTTCTATGAGAGCCATATTAAATTAACACAAGGTACCATTACTTGTCTGCTTTTAAATGTATTTATGTATTCATTTACTTATTTGGCTGTGATGCCAGGGATTAAAATTGGAGCCTTGGACGTACAAAGCACAATCTGCTACTCAGCAGGCCTCTAGCGCCAGTGTGTCTACTTTTTTAGGTAAATAGGAAGTGTGCAGATATTTAATAAAGGTTAAGTTAAAATTGCTTTTATATATTGGTAATCAGTAGAAGGAACCAAGAGTTGGGGGAGAACACTTGCCAGGGAAGTGCTTATTCCACTGAGCCATCTCATGGCCCCGATAACTTTTAAGTCTAGGATAATTTCTGGAAATCTAGGGGAAAAAGCAGTGATATTAATATAACCATACATGTTCACTAAAAAATAGAAACATTAAGACAAAAGAATCACTTCTAACACAACTTGAACCAGGTAACTTCTTTCATAGGGAACTATTTAATCAGCTCAGGCACACATGATAAATGTACATTTCAATACTTACAGCCTGTATGTAGTACAGATACACACACATACATGCACACGCACACTCGCTATGAAACATCTCTACAATAGTAATGACAATTATAAAAGTAAAATGTATAGTCATAGAAAACTGTGCCTGAGCTAAATAGTATTTTCTGTGTCACTATTTTGCTAAGTTACTATAAACCTGAAGTCAGTAGTTTTTACAGCTCTCCTGTTCCCTAGCACTATATATTACGTCTACTAAAGAAAGAGTGTTTGCCATTGTCATCATTTTCTCATTTTTTCTGTGTATGTAGAAAATAGTCCATATAGAAGAAGTGGGAAGTTGGGGACTTTTTTCAGTTTGCCATTTCAGCAAGTAATGATTAATATGCATTATCATCTGTTGAGCAGTCCACTAGCCCCCAAATAAACCTCGAACATAGGCGACACACATCATTGGTCTTAATAAATTTTGAAGTATATATGACTTCAAATGTACTAGAAATACAGATTAATTATTGTCATTTTCACAATTTTAATGAGACGTAAAGTAATAACTATTCAAAGCATTACAGTTTAAGGAAAACATCAATGTGCTTTTGACATTAATTTTCCAAAATAACTGCCATGTTAGACAGTGACAGGCACACCGCCCCTGAGCACCTCAGCTGGCGCGTATGCCGAGCGTGCACTTTTCTTGTTGCTTCACTTTTCTTCAGACCCCATTTAACTACTAGTCTGCTCCTGAAATGTAATGTATTTTAAACATAAATCTGGAAATTTTCCTCTTTAACAAATGGTCCTGGAAAACCTGGCTGTCTACATGCCGAAAACTAAAACTTGACCCAGCTCTATCACCATGCACTAAGCTAAAGTCAAAATGGATTAAAGATCTAAACACTAAAACAGAAACACCCAGTCTCCTGGAAGAGAAAGTAGGAGGAGCTCTTGAAGACATAGGGGTAGGTAAGGAGTTCATGAACAAACATATATTCGCACGGGAAGCACTTGAAAGAGTCAACAGCTGGGATCAACTCTTCTTGAGGAGCTTCTGCATGTCAAAAGAGATTGTCAACAAAGTGAAAAGACAACCCACAAATTTTGAAAAAATCCTAATAAGCAATTAGACAAAGGTCTGCTGTCTAGAATATATAAAGAACTAAGATATAACAGGGCCCTCACATTTAAAGACCCAATTCAGAAATGGGCATCTGAAATGAATGCACACTTCTCAGAGGACGAAATTAAAGAAGCGAATAAATATATGAAAAAATGTTCCACATCACTAGCCATCCATGGAATGCAAATAAAAACAACACTTGAGATACCATCTCACTCCAGAAAGCATGGCTATCATAAGGAAATCAACCAACAACAAATGCTGGAGACATTGTGGGGAAAAGGGAACACTTTGCCACTGCTGGTGAGGATGTAGACTGGTACAACCATTGTGGAGATCAGTGTGGAGACTCCTCAAAAGAGTAGAATTGGAAATCCCATTCAAGCTGGCTATCCCCCTACTGGGAATTTTCCCAGAGGAACTGAAAACTTTATATCATAGTGATATATGTGTTCCTATGTTTATAGCAGCATAATTTGTGATAGCAAAATCTTAGAAACAACCAAGATGTCCATCACATGAGGAATGGTTGAAAAAGATGTGGTATTTCTATATAATTGAGTATTACTCAACTATAAAGAACGATAAACTTGAAGCATTTATATTGAAGTGGATGCCACTTGAACATATACTCGTAAGTGAAATAAACCAGACACACGTGTGCAAATATTATATAGTCTCCCTAGTATAAGAAGTCAAAAGAAGAAATACAAATAGAAATGTACAACAACAACTAAAAAGAATTGAGTCAGATAGTTAGGGCAAACTGAACGGCATATGCTGCAGGGTACTAATCAGCTTTTCTTCTGGATGGTTAACAACCTGAGTTCACAGATCAAAATTGGAGAAATAGAAGAGCCGCAAGGCCAGCCAACATTTTGGCCCTAGCCTTTCAAGGTCAGCGAATACTCAGGATGTAGGAGAACCTGTACTGTAACATCATGTGCCCCACATTTTCTGATCAAGGTGATTATGGAGCCACAGAGGAAACAGATTGATGATCTATAGTGTGCCTGGGGAGAGTCACATGGAGCGAAAACTTTCAGGCTCTCACAGAGAGCAAACTGGTCAAGCATTGGCCATGACTCATCTACATGGATGACACAGACAAAGAATCTACAGAGTAAGTTACAGGATTATAAGATAAACCCTGAGGGGACTTCACTGACTTCATCAGAAACAAAAGCTACATCTTTTGGTATATAAGGCTTGACCTATCTTGGCCTTAACCATCCAGCAGACAAGTATAAAAATGAGGTATATAACATGGGGCCATAATAATTAGTTGAGCTCTAAATGGCTATAGTCAACAACCTCTTCAAATAACCCACTATTATTGTGGAATGCTGGACTGTGTTGGATTGTGTCGCCGAGATCAGGCGCCTAAATGACAATGGAGTACTCATGTTTGACAGGTCTAGACAAAAAAAAAAAGAGTATACAAGGGAAGAAACATGATGTGTGCATATAAACAGTATTGTTAGGATAAATATGTCATGCTTCTGCATAATTCTATGAGAAGCAAGATTTGCACTAATAGTGGTCAGACAAGATATTATGTCAGCTTCCAGTACTATGGACAACCACTAGGAAGATAATAAGGTAGAAAGTATTAATTATTGAATCTGTGATATAATTCAGCTATAAAAAATAAGATAAGTATATAGCTACACTCTCTTCATTCACTGATTAGAGACATCTGCTATAATAATATATGTAAGTATAATATCATGTATGCACCTTGTACGATACCAAAACATTACGAATGTATTAGTTTGCAATGTATTAATTTATCGAATCTGTCCTGTTAATTTGTCTTGAAACTGTCTCATTGCTATTTGTTCTTCAAGTAAAATAAATAAAAAAAATTAAATCTGGAAATTTTCAAATAATGAAGTTTTCAGTAGAATTATTTATATTTCCATACATACTTTTAAAATAAAACATTGTACTTTTTAGAAGAAAAAGAAGTGGAAATAAAAGGTTTGGCTATTTCAACAAGATACCCCCACAGTTGGCTCTGTCAGGAGGGCGTCCCATGCGAAGCTCCTGCCTCTCTAACAGGCAGAGCATGATGCCTGAGCGATCAGGGTGTTGGGCAGATGGGGCCAAGTGAAAGCGCCGGGGCCAGAACAGGCCATGTGTGGCATGACAGTGCGTCTGCCGCAAGCAGCGAGCCACGGTGCTGGAGGTTCTTCACCCTTGGACTTGAAGTTTTAATTTTCCCGTGCCCCCATTAATAATGTGAAGTTCCTGACAGAGCTAGCTTGTTAGAACGTAAGTGACTAAAATGTTGGGGTTCTACCCCCGTTCCTCCTGCATATCTTTCTGTGACTGAAGGTAAAAACCTAATTCTAAAGTCTGACTTTAGAATACTCTTTGGTACCATAGGATGCTCTAAAACATTTTAAGAGTAAGATTATTCTTATAATTGAAATGTTTAAAGGACTTCAGAAAGGATCATTTATTATTTGTATCATTGTATAAGTATACTTTGGAAGTTACAAAGTTGTTTATTTTATTTTTAGACAGGGTCTATAGGGTATTCAGGGTCTATAGGGTTACTGAGATGAACAAAGTACAGATTCTTCTTTTATTTAGGAAACATCTAACTTAGTAGATTCAGCAGATCTCCTGACTGAGCACTGTACCCAAGGACTGCATAAAAGACTTGTGTTAGGCCGGGCGTGGTGGCGCATGCCTGTAATCCCAGCACTTGGGAGGCTGAGGCAGGAGGATTGTCGTGAGTTCGAGACCAGCCTGAGCTACAAAGTGAGCTTAAGGCCAGCCTGAACTGCGTAGTGAGACCCTGTCTCAAAAAGACAAAAAAAAAAAAAAAAAAAAAAGACTTGTGTTGACAGGAAGGTGTTCCAGCTGGGTGGGAAAATGAGGAAGAGCTTTGCATGGCGTGTGCAGAGAACCCTGAATAATTCAGTATAGGTGCGTGAGGAGGGGTGACAATGGTGAAAGAGATATTTGAGACCCAAACTTCTGTGGAACAACTCTGGCTTCTTGGTCGGCTTTTCAGAAGTTGTACTATGGAGTATGGTGAAAGGGAATGGTGCATAGTGGTTAGGACTGAGCCTGATGGGATTTCGTATCTGAATTGTGAATACTTGTAGACAACTGTGTCTCCGTAAAATGAGGGCAACTCTGATGGATGGGGGCTATTGAAGTCATCCATCCTGTGGGACTCAATTACCTCAAAGCTTGGGTCATCCGAGAACATGTAAGGGTGTGAACCTGCTGTCTGGCACAGGAGCAGAGCAGGACGCACTTCTGGAAACATGCTTATCACCAGACAGCCACGCATGTGTTGTGTGGTTAAGCGTACATAGGTAAGGATGGCTGACATTCAAGTGATGAGCGGAACAAGAAGAAAGGGACGCATCCAGGGTTAATGGATTGGCACATTTGGCACGTTAGGGTATAAAAGAGAAGAAATCATGACAAGATTGAAACAATTGCAGTTGGAGCCTGAATGCTTCCCTTAGAACATTAGACTTCAGATGGAAGCACACGTGAGTATCTCTCCCGGAGGGTCCCTTCAAGTACAGATTGCTAAACCCCATTTCTTCCAAATCTAAGAAGCTTCCAGTGGTATAGGTGCTGCTGATTCAAGGACCATACTATGAGAACTACTTTGGTAGAGAAATAGAAAATAAAGGAGGGGAGAGGGGTATGGCCTGGTTGTAGAAGCCCAAATTTGCCCATCATTCAGCTGCAGCTACTTAGTAAGCCATCAATAACTTGACTAGAGGTAGTGAATTTGGGCATCACTGGGGTCTGCAGATTGTCAAATGAGAGCAAAGAGTCCCAACACTTGGTTCATAACCCTCAAAGACACGATTATGACCATAGTTTATCTTTTCGTTGTGAGGAAAGGGAAGAGTACACCATGGGAACAGGATATATCCTGCTGAGCCCCCAAATCTTAATAAATCACATGTATTTAGCACTATAAAAGTTTCGAGTGTGCTAAGGCAACAAACAACATTGTTATTTTTTAGAAGGTATAAATCAAGAAAGGTTGAAGTTGAAGGAACAAGATATATATAATAGCTTGACTAATTGTGCTATTGCTTTCTGCTGGTCTATTGAAATTAATGCTTAAATTTTTCTTTTTAATTTCTTATACTTTTTTAAACCGATTTTGCATATTTATATCTGGTAATCTAAATAACTAATTTGAAGATAACATTGTGTATTACAATAGTAGTTGCCAGATTCCTATTTTGTCTAATGATATTCTGTTTTATTTCTAATAGTATTTTCTTTCCTTTTTACCATTTTATATTCTCTTTAAAAAAAATTGTTTTAGGGGGCAGCGAAATAGCTCAGCAGACTAAGCAAGTGCTTTGACAAGCACAGGAACCAGGCTTTGATCCCCAGTCCTGAATACTGTGCCGGCCCCTTCCCTGGGGCATGCTGAGTCCGATGTGGTGAGACACGCCTGTAATCCCGGCACTGGGGACACTGAAAGCAGGAGGATCACTGTGAGTCTGAGCTGCATAGTGAGACCCTGGACCAAGTACATAAAAATGGGGGAAATTTTTTTTAAATAAAAAGCAGAGATAGTACTCTATTTTTAGTTGGTGATTCCATCAGAGTAACTTGCTTCTTTGGCTATAACCAGTATTTTTTATAAACCACTATGATTCAGAGACCTGACCTCAGTGTTTGCTGTGTGTACTGGTAATACAAAAAGAGTTTGGGTACATAGGTGAACATTTTTTAAAATTGTAATGTATTTTAATTTATATTAGGAAACTGTAGAATGTTAGAAACCAGAATTTTAATAACTTCCATGTGTTGAATGATACTGTATGTTAAAAAGAAAAAAATACAGTGGCATGAAACTGGAAGGAAAACTTAACGCAAAAGGGATGAGAGGAATAGAGAAGTAGGGAAGACAGTGTCACAGTACATGTGTATATGAAAATGTCACGTATATGAAAATTTAACACAATGGTACTATGCACTAATTTTTTTTAAAGAAGTCAATTTATAGTAAACTTTTAATTGACAGAGGTACTGTATGTCACAAAAAAAGTAGATTGGGGAATCCTGAAATTGATTCATGGGATGGATTTTCAGATGAGAGTGACTTGGATATTCAGTTGAGAATATCAGAGACTCCAGAAAGAGGTGCAAAATTCTGGGGGAGGCAAGAAGACCTCACGAGGCCGGCCGTGGAAGGGTCCGTTTCTCCAGTCACTCTGGAGGAACCGAGGGTCCATGCCTGTGGATGGACAGCTAAAGGGCTTGGCGTGGCAGCCGGCCGTGGTGCCCACTGCTGGTCTCCGCATCGGCGGCCCTGAGGTCAGTAAATGCCGGGTGAGGACCATTCGTCTGCAGCAGGTGGCCCTAGGCTCGACACTAGGAACTTTAGTCAGTAGTTGGAAAAATAACAGTCTTCAGTTATGAAGAGAACCTGATTGACAGCAGAGTGTAACAGGGTATGATTAGCACTCGTGCTGACAGCGGAGATTATTGGTGACCTCGTGCTGACAAGTGGCGGTCGAGGGATCGGGAGGAGTGCCTCCCTGCCTTCCTGAGGGCAGCTTGCTGTGGGGCGTGCAGGAGTGCACGGTCTTCTGAGATAGCTGGAAGAAAAAGCAGTATTTTCAGGAAAGAACTACATTACAGTTGCGGCCTGGAGGTGGAGAGTAACCAGAGGTAGGAAGAAGTAGGCAGAGCTTGAGAAGGGTCAGCAGACAGAGCACTTTGGTAGACAGGAAAGGTCTAAGGGGAGCCAGAGGCTAGGCGCAGAGGAGGCTGAGACTGCCCCTTGTTGGTGCCAGCATCAGTCTCCGAGCTGAGAACTGGAGTGAGTGAACCTGTCAGGAGATCGGAGTTTACCTAACACCAAACATTTCTGGAAGTCAGGAAAGGAGGAGGTGGCCTCGCATCTCTGTCCGCAGGAGCTCGGTGTTCAGCTGCAGAGAAACAGAGTCACCAGTGTAAAGCCTCAGGACCTTGGGAATTTAAAGCAAAAGTAAGTCAAAATAGGAAAAGAAAGCAGGAAAGAGAAATTTCACTCTAAATGGGCATACAAGCACAGACGGATATGGAAAAGAACAAAGCTGATATCTCAGAAATAGAAAATGCTGTTTTTAGAGGAAGAAAAAAGTACAGTATATGAGATAAAGCTCAAACAGGACAGTTAGAGAAAATAGTGAACTGAAGGTAGTAATGAGAAATCTTCCCTGAATACATTCAAGAAATTGAGAGAAAATATGAAAAAGGCTGTATGTAGATTCAATATTCTAGCTAGTTTTTTTTGCTCCCCTGAATAAAACTAAAAATACTGAAAAGACTATTTACATTGTGTTTTTTGAAACCTAACCTAAGCTAGGAATCATGGAAGGAATTCCCAGAAACCAAAACAAATGAAACTGAGATTCCTCAGCTAAGTAAGCAATAAAGCTGGCTTCCACGGAAGGTAGCTGCCAGAGGGCAGTGGTCGCGCACTTGCCCTCTGACCTTCACGCACTTGCCCTCTGACCTTCACGTGCTGCCTGCGCCTGCAGGCTGTGCACAGGCTGGAGTCCAGTGCTGTTCCTTGCCCCAGGCTTGTGCTTCATGAGCTGCATTAGCGTAAGTGTGCTGAGGACCCTATTCCACAGAAAAGGACGTGCCTGGGCACTGGCAGTGAGGAGAGGGTTTCCCTCTGAGAGATTGACACCTGTGAGATTCAGCAGCCCGAATGACCAATGAGCCCAGGAAAAGATGTTGGCTATCAGGAAAATACAAAATAATGGCCAAAGAAGATGAACTATAATAAGAAATGGAGTTTTGTGGTCTCAAAACACCACCAGTGAAAATGAGAATATAAACAAATTAGACCCATCCTACCCTGTTAGCTAGAATATAAATTAGTAAAAAAAAAAAAAAAAAAAAACTGTAAAAGTGATCTGACAACTATTACCAAGCAAAATTGAAACATTCAGGCCTTTTAACCCAGCACTTCTAGGTCATGCGTCTGGAGAAGTCTGGCTCCCAAATGAAGCACACGACTTATATTAGAATGTTCATTTTTGTAGACTGCTTATTATTGCATAAGCAGTGAAATACGATATAAGCACTGACCATCTCACGAGAACATAAATACTATGCCAAGATGAAATATGGAATACTAAGCAATGAGAATAATGAATTAGATCTACGTGTGTTGATACTGGTAGATGTTATAAATCAGTGCCGAAAAGAAATTTTAAGAACTACTGATACGGCTTGTGTTTAGATGTCCCTCTAGAGCCTCATGTGATCGTAGCTGGGGCTTTTTCAGAGATGGCTGAATGTAGAGTGTGGTGCTGGAGGTGATTCATGGTGAGATGCTAGCATCAGAGCACTAGGGTTAAGGTATGAGTGCTCCCTGCACTCAGAGCCTGGATAAGATATAAGGACCAGAAAGAGCTGTGGGCTTCCTTCATCGTTTTGCAGCTTTCTGCTTTCGTGAACTGTCCCCTGCCATGTGCCCTCCTGCCTCCAAGCCAGCTGGTTATGGACGAAACCTCTAGAGACTGTAAGCCGTATAGCCCTGTTTAGCCTTGGGTGTAAGAGAAAAGTAGCCAAGGCAGCTGTGCAGTATGCATTTGCATGAATTATATGGCTATGCAAGACGATCGTGTGTGGATGTGAGAATATAGCATTAATATAAAATATTTGTGAGAATAATGAATACTAAGTTCAAGGTAATGACGTCCTCGGGGAAGGCAAAAGAAGACTAGGATCTAGGAGAGACAAACCAAGGGATCGCATTGTATTTTAAAGTAAACTTGTAATATTTTATTTCTCAAGAAGCAGAATATTAAGAATTATTGTAATTGATCTGATAGAAAGTTTTGAAGATGTTCATTGTGTTATTATCAATGTTTCCTGTGCACTTGAAGTATCTCACAATGTTTAAAAACAGCTTGGAATAAAAAAAAAAATCTATCATTATATAAAAGCAATGCAGAACACAAGGCTATCTCACTTGGATTTTCACTGAGGTAGTTTTCTGGGTGGAGTACTCATCATGGGTCAGTACCTGGGAAGGCAAAGCAGGACTGTACGGGAATACTGTGCCGCTGAGCTGGTGCAGGAGTGTGTGGGCCTGGCCTTCCTCCTCCACCTCAACCCAGTTCGATGCAGACCAGGGAGATAGCTCAGTAGAATAAGTGCTTCCCTGGCAAGCTCAAGGGCCTTGGAGCAAGGAGGCTCTTCGCAACCGGAACTCCCTGGAGGAGCTGACTGCCGCAGAGCACCTGCTGGCAGCTGCGACATTGGTCCTTCCACTCTGTGTCGTGTGTGGTCCATTGTGAGCGTGAAGCTATATTTTCTTTTGTTCCACTGACTGTCAGAGAATATTTACTAGGTTATTCACATAAGAGTGATGGGGGTAAATGTAAGGAAAAAGCCTTGTGACATTTGTTTGCAGGCTCTGATGAAATTGCCACATGCTGAATATTGGCAAGCACTTTTAACATTAATTTCCTTTTCTCAAAAGAGAATAAATAGAAGCTTCATATCATATAGATGCATGATTTTAGTACTGATTTAAGAATTAGTCTTCACAGTCTATGTTTAGAAGATAAAATATAAAAATTTAAAATTTGATCTCTGCATAATCATCCTAATGAGTGTTATTTTGGAAATCATTAGATGTGTTTTATATGACAGCGGAATGCTGTCTTCCTCATCAGTCAGTCTAAAGCCAGTAGAGACAGAGTTGTCAAATATTTATGGCCCGCTCTTCCATCTTGCTGCCGGTCTCACTGTGGGTGTCAGCGTGCGTTCTGTAGGGGCAATAGTTATCATTTTGCAGCAAAGCAAACGTATATTTTATTTGCAAATGTTCACAGGTGTTAGGCACCATTTATAAATTCCATGGTTTATTGCTGTAGCATTATGATAGTCTGCTATTCATATTTCAGTGAGTCCTACTTTAGAGAAGTGTGGACACCGTAGATAAGGATGGTATTGGTAAAAGTAGTCAGTAGCATTGCACTGAGTGGACTCTGTGGCCAGCAGGAACAAGATACTGACTTTACTCATGCAGAGCATCGAAGGAATCACCTAATTCTGCATAGAAAATGCAGCTATGTCCTGAGTACGTAAGTTTTCCTAGCAGCTCAGGAGCTGAGCACTGTCTTTGTAGGTGTGTCAATGAAGTTTCCTAATTGCTATAACGAGGCTAATTAAGCAGAAAAGGAAAGAGCTAGGCTTGAGACTGAGCTTCCAGAAGCAGTGCCCTGTGCTTGCTTCGGCAGCACATATACAAAAGCAGTGCCCACACAGGAGCCATAACATTGGTCAGATAAAGAAACTATTGATAATTTCCAAGCATGGGAACAGAGTGCATGGAGGTCATTTCTGCACAGGAACTTAACTTGAAGCCTAATTCAGGAAGTTTAGCAAGAAGAAAGAAGACAAAAATGGAAATTCCTCTTTCCTGGAGTCTCTCAGTCACAGTCTCATATGACCCCCACCGTCTGTCTGTGGAGGGAAGGAATTACGGGGAATGGTGCCACTCCTCTGCCTTCAAGCTGGAATTTTCCCAACCCTTTCCTTGAAGGATTATTGCAAAGGTCATATGCATGCAAATTCAAAGGTGATTTTAAAAATCCAGTACAATGGAATTTTTTTCTTCTGTGTTAATTTAAACACTCCTCGTATGGTAACTTTTGGCTGTCCCATAGTCAAGGAAAATAAGCTAGCCCTCAATCCCTGGTAGCCACTGAAACCAGAGTATAAAGGTAATATGATGGCTTGAGAACTATGTGGAAATTTACAAAGGTGGTCATTTCCTCACTGAGCTTAATGCATATACCCATTCTGAGGGAAGGAGAGACAACATCTTACATATAGTAGCATTGTTTCACATGTATATATGAAACACTCCTATTAAAGATAAAAGAAGTATTGCAAGATAAGCATAATACTCTTGTGAGATTGTTTTAACCTACACCTGAGTGTTATACAGTTTGTATCGATCTGATTTTTGTTGCTAAACAGATATTAAGAGCCATTTTCTAGAGATTGGTAGGCAGAGTCAGGCACTTTTCTATGTTTCTATTACCATATTGTACATTTTATTGAACCATTACTCCTCTATGGCTTATCCAATACAGCTACACCAAATGGGTTCAGTAGGAAGGGATTCTCATTATCCAAAAATGATAAGGATTTGAGAGGCTGTTCCTTAAAAAAATTATTTTAAAAATAGCTTATAGAATTTGCATAACCAATGCTATCAAGTAGTTGTACATGTGTCTAATACGACAGGGAGTTGATATGCTGCTCAAAAGTTATGAGGTGCCTGTTTAGGCTCCCAAATCTTTCAGTAGTTTTGTGTCTGATTCATTTCTAGGTTGAGACTTCATTTTCTTTGTATTTTGAATTTTCAGTTATTACCAAATTAAACTTGCTGCAGTTCATCACTTCCTTTGATTAATCTTGTAAGATGGTAACACAGCACAGTAGGTCTTAAGGTTTTCTTAAAGCTGTTATTTGTAGCTCAGTGTATTTGATTTGATCTTGAGGTGTTTTATACTCCTGTGCATGATCTCTGTTACTGTGCTGACTCACAGTGTAGCATGAGAGGTATGAACATTTTGTCACTGAGGATGAAAAGCGTTTTGATTGGTATGTCTTTGCTGGGAACACGTCAAGTAAGCTCTCTGTGGACCTTAGTTTTATATGGCACTGCAGCAAGAATACTGTTCAAGAAACGTCAGTTGGTACCTAAAATATGAAAAAAATGATTAAAGATCTGCACATCTCCAAATCCAAACAGAAGCTAATGTGCTATAGTAACTTCAAGTTTAAAATAGCAACAACTCAGGTTATTGATACCGTCCAAAGCTTTAATTTCATAATCCACACTATAGCTTCATATTGTGGGTATGTTCCTGTGTTTCCTACATGAGCTCATGGATCTGCCTAAGCAGTAAGCTTCCTCTCCTTATATGCATTTTATTTCCTTGAATCACAGGAGCTTCAGTTTCAACGACTCACCCGAGAACTGGAAGTGGAAAGGCAGATTGTTGCCAGTCAGCTAGAAAGATGCAGGCTGGGAGCAGAGTCACCAAGCATCGCCAGCACCAGGTACGGGGCCAAGCCTCTGGTCTTACAGACCTTCAAGTTCCATCTCACCAAGTGGCCCTGGATGTAGAAAGTGATTCTGTTGTGGTGTTCCTTTTAATTCATCTTCCTGGATGTGACCCCAAAACGTCCATTTATTTTAACTTTCAGAAGCCTGTTGCCATATTGATTAGGATTCATTTCTGCACTTGTAGAGCTTCATGTCGCACTGGTAAGCTTTCGTGACATGCCGCCTTCCGAAATGTGATTTCTCCTGCAGAAACAGCGGCTGGACTTCTCACATGTAATTGCTTACTGTTTGGTAAAAAGTAGATGGTGTTGTGAAAACTTGCATGTTTTTATTTTTGTTTTTAAACTAGGAAATATTTCTAAACATTTTTTGAAAAGGCTTCAACTTACTTTGAGCTTTCTCTACCTGTGTGAAACCACTATAAGTAATTAATATATAATTTTTTATTTAAATGGCATTTAGGCTATCTGAAAACACTCTTATAAAATGTATTGCTGCATACTACAAATGGTTAAGTCACTGCTTATCTCTAGATTTCTTTCTTAGCAATTACATATTTCTGGGAATCCTACTTTAAAATACGTTTATTGCTTGCATTTCCAAGCTTGGTTTATTCACACTTGGCTAGGTGTGCCCACAATGATTTATGTCTCGATTATTTTTGTCCCCATAATTGTTCTTCTTTGTAGCTTCTGTTATTTGTAGACATAATTTTTTTTCTGAATAGAATATGGTTTGTAGTTTCTCTTTAGCTGACTGTTGGTACAAATTTTAAATTATTAGTGTACAATGTTTCATTCACGTAAATTTTTCATCTCTAACTTTGACAGTTGTATATATTAATAAGTTTATTAAGACATAAAGTACACAGATGAGTTTGATAAAATCTTTTAAAACAAATACAAAAATAGTTTTTTAAAAAAATATATCCAAGCAGGTTTTTACAGAAAGAGAAATTAACAAAGCACAAATTTATAATTTCTAATTATACCTTTGCAGTATCTGATGAAATAATTTACCAAGGAAGTGAAAATTGTTAAAAAGTAGTTTTAATTCTCTTCATTATTATTTAAAAGTTATGTGCAGTTTCAGCACCCAAAAAGGAAATTCACAAACTCAATAATATGACATTCCTAAATCGATTGGCTTAGAAAGAGAATTTCAGATAACCTCTGAGGAGTTCTATCAGAGCTTCTTATTCTGGCGACATCTAACTAACAAATACAGAATTCCTCTTCAATCTTAGAAGTACTTACTATACCACTAATAAAAGCCAGCACTTAGGAGATTTCCTTTTAACACCGGAAGGAGAAGGAGAAGGGCAAGAGCCCGAAGCATTTGAGCTGCTCTGTAGGCCTGAGGACAGCAGCCAGGTCCCAAAAGAAGGTCTAGAACTGCTCTGGAGCTTAATGGCTCATGCAGGAAAGAAGAAATGTGGTCCTAGGTGTGTGTTCCAGGTGTGCGTTCCAATTTAAGATAACTGCATTCCATTAGCCATGCCCTGCAAAGGGCTACACCTGTGGCCAACCCCAAACAGTTACAGTATTTGAGTTTGAAGCTCAATCTAATTGTCCCCATCTGAGAAAATACTACTGCTTAAGATGAGTTTGTGATCAGAGTTTATAAGACGCAAAAAAGCCTTAAGAGTGATATCAGCAGGACGACGAGTAGGAAGGCTTTCTAGCATACTTTCTTCCACAGAAACTCCTATTTGAACCACTATTCGTCTATGAAAATGCTCTCATAAGAGCTACGGAGTCCAGGTGTAGCATCTGAGCTTGTCACAACGAGAAAAGGTGTGCTGTTAAGCAGGGTAGGAAGGACAGCATTGTGTTTACTCTTTGTTCATTATATCTTTTTGTATGAATCTGACTTGTAAAAATCACATTTTAGAAACTTACCTTAAAAAAAAAAAAAAGATGTGACAACACAAAAAGGGAGTAGCATTTCAGATTCCAAGAACCAATTCTGAAAGGGGTGAACTGCAAAGGGAGGAAGGCCAGGGTGGAGATGGGGCGTACATGTTGTTCAGTAAACACAAGCATATGTCAGCATGGGTGTGTTTTCAAACAAACATGGGCACATTTTCAAAACAGCCTTTGATTGAATGAATCTGTGTTGCAGAAAACACATAGAAGGTGACCCTCTGCAAACTTTCAAAAGCAGCAATAGTATATAATAATTAAGCGATGCTTAAAATTACTTATCAGTGAGTGCACACAGAGTAAAAGCATAGAACAGTTCGGGAATGACAGCATTTAAAGATAGTGATTCCTCTAAAAAGAAAGAAAGTGGGAAGATGCCAGAAATTAGGTCTGACCCAATCTGTAAAATTTTATTTAAGGCAGCCATTTACAGCAAATATGATAAAATCGTATTATATTAAATGAGACAGTAATTGGTACATGCATGACTGTGAGATTATTTTCTGTAGTTTCTTTGTTTTAAAACATCACATTTTTTGGTCATGTGGTTCAGTTAGCTATTTCCACAGCTTTGCTAAAAAGGAAATTCATAAAACACATAGTATAGGCAATAGTTACCATCAGCATTTCAGGAGGTATTGTTGGTTGGTTGGTTTTATTTTGGGATTGTTTGTTCTTCATGCTTCATGTCTGGGCGTAGAGTTCCCTGCACTGTCCCTGGGCTTAGGCAGTGAGTGCTGGGTGATTGAGGGGTCCTGAAGAAACTGGTCAGAGCTGACCAGAGAAGGGGGTGGACGCATGGCACACACAATCCTACAGCATGATTGTTGTGAGCCCAAAGAGGCACAGTAGTGTCTAGGGCGTGTCCTGAAAAGACCTCGTGGGTTCTCAGGTTGAAGAGGTTTCATTAGGTCTATGAAGGAGCTATCAGAACGTTGCTACTGATAGCGATTACTCAAGCATTTTCCTTTCCTTCTGGTTCAGTGTACAAAACAGAGAGAAAGAAATCAACCAGAGAAATAGGAATCTGTCCATTTAAAATAGAGTGGGTTTCTTCCTTCATTGAACTTGAGTTGCAATAAGTAACCCACTTGGATTGTTGTACTGCCGTTCTATTCAGATTCTTTCTGCTGCCCCCCCTAAATGGCATTCCTTCCTTGTTTCAGCCTTTCCCAAGTTCCTCCGAGAAAAGCACCTAAACTCAGAGCTGGTTTCTGTGCCTGTGTTATTAGTGCACCTGTGTTGTGATGAGCCCCGCTCCACCCTGCACCCCTGGCACAATGCCAGTGGGCAGGCATCCAGCTAGAGGGCCACTGAATGGGTGGTGAGCCTCAGAGAAGACCAGAAGGTTTTGAGCTCATCAGAGGATGCTTTGCCATTAGGTGAAACTGGGTATCTTTGAGCTTTTAACTTTGTTTATCATGTCTGCCCCCTCTGTACCTTTCAGAACATTTCTAGTAGACCTTAAGAAGTCTAGTGGCATAGTCACTGTGTTCTCTACCTGCCAGATCTACACACTGGGTAGAAACCCATAAGAAAGCAGTGTCACATGAAAGACACCCCAGTGTATCTTCACACCCCTCAAACTGTCCCAGAACTCAAATCTAAGGATATAAGTAGAAATTAACTTTCAGACCAACTCCCTCTTTTTCCTGCCAGCCACTTCTGGTTAGCTGAACTTAAAACAGTGGAGTTATTTATAGCCCAGAATTTTTTCATTCTTACATAAACTTGAGTTACCTTTCTTACTGTTTGATTTGGATTCTGTGTCACTAGGTAGGTTCATCTGTAATTTTACTTTTTCTTGTCCAGTGATTCTGCTAATGATTAAAAGAAAATGATAAATATATTTTTATTAGCTTTTTCAGTTGTCCTAAGTTTTTCCACTATTGGTCTCATTCTGTGAATGAAGGAATTAACAGAATGAGCTCCTATTCAATAAATGATTCATTGGTTTTTTTTATTTTAATATCTTTTTGAGACAGGGTCTCACTATGCAGTTCAGGATGGCCTTAAGCTCACTTTGTAGCTCAAGCTGGTCTTGAACTCACAACAATCCTCCTGCCTCCGCCTCCCAAGTGCTGGGATTACAGGCATGCGCCACCACACCGGCCAAATGATTCATTGTTAATGTATTGTGGAGCCCCTCTCCCAAATTAATGGTTCTAACTGTGAGCCATTCAGTTCCCTGACTTGAAGTGGGCTTGCAGTGTGTCTTGTGGAAACTTTATTTTGGCAGAACCGGGGATTGAACGCAGGCCCTTGCACTTGCCAGGGAAGTGCTTATTCCACTGAGCCATCTCCCTGGCCCCAAAACTTTTTTTAAAAACACCTTAAAGTAAAATACTTTTGTTTTTCTCTTAGTGACTCTAGTTAAACAGGATAATAGAAACCTCATTTTCCATTTGTTTCATTTCCTGCAAATAAAAACATTAATAAAGGCATTAAAATCACTTCACTACAAATGTGTAGTGATCCTCAGCCTGGAACTGGTGGTGTCTGTGTCCAAAGTTTTTCCACTGTTTATCAGGAGATGAGCAATAGCCCCCATGATCTGTAAAATCCCTAAAAGTAGGCTAAGGCATTTGTTCTGAGTACGTTTAGTTCTTTATGTATTTAAACATTTTACCTCATCTAGTAGTACATAGAAATTAAATGTTTAGTGAAGAAATTAGAGGAAATAAAAGAGAAAGTTGAGAAAAATAAGATGAAGCCAGGGTACTTAAAATAGTACAAGAAATATGTTGTATCTTGCTATGCAATTGCTAAAATAGGGAGCCCGCTTTGGCCCTGACTGTCTTAGTAGCCAAGGTAAAGACACAACCACCGGTGAACTTCTCAGTTCACTGTAATAGTGATGGCAAACCTTTCGGGGTCTTGAGTGGGAAGCAACAGCCTGCTATGGCACGTGTGCCTGAGTGTGCTGCCACTGGTGTGTGAGGTGAGAGCCAACCTGGCTTCCAAGAGGACGAAGACCACCATTAGGTGATGCAGGCACCTGTGGTCTTCCTCTAGCAAGTTAGGAAACCACGCTCCCACAGCTGCCCTTCACTGCAGAATGGACTATAATAAATAGATGGAGCAGTCCCCCAGTTAAAAGCAGCTCTTCTGGGGTGCCAATCTGCTGCCTGGCTTCACTCAGAATGATACTTAGCATGTGCAGTAGGCTAGATTTGCAGATCTGCTGCACAGTCAGTGTGCTGTGACTGCTTCTGAGAGCACAATGACAAGGGGGAAGCACATGCACAGTATCCTGCGGTGCAGGCCCCCGCACAGGTGTATCATCTATGTCTTTAGTCACAGAAATGGGTCTCAGGGGATGCTGACGTATAGAGAGGTCACCTCAGGAAGATCTCACAGTGCGGAGCTGCAGAGGGAAATGTGCCCCTTTCGCCTCGTGTTTTCCAAGGGCCAAGCACCAGCTTTCAAATATAATTTTTGATAAACAAGAGATTTGATGCTCTTCTCCCTGCTGTCATCAGTACAGTATTGTCCTCACTTTAGTGGAGTTTAGGTTTTACTGGGTGGGAAGACAGTAAAAGGACTCAGTGACCCGCAGGGAGGAGCCCACATTCTGCCCATCTGCTTACCTGGCCCTCCAGCGCTCCAAGAGGCAGGGAAGGCCACGAGCCTTGGATATATTTTATTGACTGTGGAGTTAAATTATGAACATCTTGCTTTGTAAAATGCAAAAAAGTATAAAGAAAAAAACCCATGATTCAGACACTCAAAGATTACTGCTACTTTTTAAAGACAGGTTTGTGGATGTGTAAGTTGCAGTAAAGTTTGCCACACTGTATAATTTTATGATTTTTGGCTACTACTTCTAGTGTATGGTTGTGACTGCCGTCACCATAGGGGGCGTCTTCATGAAACTCCCAAAATGAAGCAGCCGTATTTAGAACATTTTTGTTGTTGTTGCATGCCTTTCTCTTCAATTAGTTTTTCTTTAAGATAGCACTGATAACACAATCCTGACGTTACATTTGGACCAATCAGGCCTCGTTCTTCACACAACTTTTATTAACTCCCGCTCGCCAGCGTAAGCCCTGCCCGAGGCAGCGAGTAGCGTGAGGCTCAGACTGCTAGCTGGGCCCCAGAAGCTGCTGGGCTTCTAGTGGCAAACGCAAGGCAGGAGGACCTGGACGGAAGTGCACACTACAAGTCAGCCTTCAGTGCGCAGTGCAGGAAGTGTGTGCTCACAGAGGAGAAAGTATAATAGTTACTGATCTTTCTAGACAACAAAAATGGGAGGATGAAGATTCCACAACGAAAATGTGGTCACGTTAGAATTCTAATCTGTTTCTGATAAGAGATTGGAATTGTACCATTACTCGGAAACTAACTTTAGTTCTTCATTTCTCAGTTACTTCTAGGTTGGTTTTAGGTGGTAAAAAAGAAAGCTAGTTCTTTACAGGTCATAAAGTTACACCATCTTGCAAATCCTAGCTTATTCATGTTTTAGCACAAAACACTAAATTTCCGGTTATATTAAAGTGAAGAATTTTTTTAAAAAGTGGACCTGTTAATATTGCAGCTTTTATAGAAGTAAGGCATAATTTTGTTTTATTTGGGCTTTTTGCCCATGATTCTAAAGTTATGCTTTTTAGAGGCAGGGGGTCCTTCTACATTTTTCTCTTGACTGGCTGCTACGACTTGGAGACTGTTCCAGACAGAGAAATACTGTCCTCATGAAGTGATCGGTGGCAGTGTTGAAATTAATAACCTTACACTCTTCTTAAGATTCTCTCATTCTCTCTCTCTCTCTCTCTCTCTTTCTCTCTCTCTCTCTCTCTCTCTCTCCCCTCTCCCTCTCTCTCTGTTCAGTTAGTTTGAAAGCCTTGCTAAAATGGAATTCTTTATAGTTTCAGAAAAGGTCACAGAATCTTAACAAATAATCTTCTTTTCACCACTTAATGAAAGAACTGCTATATTTTAATAAAAAGATTTGGTTCCCCACAGCCATTTAGACTTTTTCCCACATGTCATAGGGTCATCTGCTAGGCACACATCAGGTTGCCACTAAACTATTAAAAATTAAAATAAAAGTTTTAGGACCGACAGTAGTAGAAAAGGCCTTTTTGTGGTTCACATCTTTTCATCAGTAAGTATTTTTAAGTCATTGTGAAAAAAACCTCCAGCACTAATGCATTTTTTTTTAAAGAAGAGTCTGAAGATTGAATATTTGTCCCTGGACAGTTTATTATTTAATTTACCACTTCAGGAAAATCGCTGATAAAGGTGTGTTCTTTTGCCTATTAGTACCCTTGCCAGCAAAAACTAGGTGTGTGTTTTTGAATAATAAGATATAGTCACATATTGGAAAATTCATAGTCTTATGTCATTCAGTTCACTGTGCAAGTCCATTCATAGAGCTGTGCAGCCAACTGTGTAACATTTTCATCACTCCAAATACAAAAAAAAAAAATCTGCTCTTTGGCATAGCTCCTCCATCACCTCCACTCCTGTAATTCTTCCTCCCTGGAGACCCTGACCCTGGGAACCAAAACTTTCTTTTCTGCCTCTGTGTTTACCTATTCTGGACGTTGTGTATGTGTGATGCTGTACAGCCTGTAGCCTTTTGTGCCCGACTTCAAAACCTTAGCATATTTTCAAGGCTCATCCATGCTATAGCATGACTTTTTCTAAATACTACAGAATTCATGATCTGGATATACCATATTTTGTTTGTCATTCTTTGGCTATTTTGAAGAGTTGCCCTTGTATCCCAGGGTTTTAAAAGGGGGAAATTTGCAAGGCTTTTGCTCCAGGCCATCTTAGATTGGGAGAATAGAGAACACAGGGAGTCTTCCTTTGGGCCTCCCCACTGTGGCCCCACCATCTCACGTGGCCTTCCCTCCTTTCCTTTCTCCTTTGTGCTCTGTTTTGGTACATCTTTGATTACTTCTCAGTTATCTGTGTTGATTTACTTTTAAGAGCATAGCAGATAAAGCTCTTTGGGAATCATGGATGTTGATGTTTATCACAACAAATTATATGTAGTCACAAGTGACTTATAAATGGTCAAACAAAAGCTCCCTGATTTCATTTCTAACGAGACTAAATGAAGAATACAATGTTCACTATTTGAGTCATAATTATCAGAAACACTCTTAGGGATCTCCACAGTGAATTTCATGAAGTGGATGCTCTTATAAGCAAACTTCGTTGCATTGAACTTTTATAATGCAACTCATGTTTAAACACTATAGAGTACACCATCGAAAACCAGAAAATGAGCCTGCAGCTGGCCAGCAGCTCTTCAGAACTGGTTTATCTGGAGCTATTTGATCTGCACTGCTTTGATAAAACAAGTGATTACTGCTTCTCATTGTGTTCCAGTCATAAACATCTGAGCATATACACATTGGAATTGAACTTAGGTAACTAACTGTTCTGAGACACGTGAGCCTAAGATATTCCTGCAGACCGACTTATTTTAAACTAAGAATGTGACCATAAAGAATTTGGATTTTTAAAAATATTTTTTGAAAATCTTTTTATTTATTTATTTATTTGGTACAGGTCTCGCTATGCAGCTCAAATTCATAGTGATCCTCCTGTGTGAGTCTCTCCAGCGCTGAGATTATAGGCATGTCCCACCACTCCGGGTATCTGTGGCTGGCCCTGCACCTGGTGTGGATTCAGTACCGGGGATTGAACCTGGGTCCTTGCACTTGCCAGGGAGGCACTTAGGCCACTGAGCTGTCTTCCCTGCCCTAAAATTTGGATTTTGAACCAAATATTTTTCATGAGGAATAGAATCTTTTATGAGCCTAAAATGTTATACAACAGAGCATTTTAATCAGTGAACACATACTCCAAAATGAAAGTTTTAGGGTAGATGATGTGATAGGCAGAAGCACAAAAATTGTTTAAGTTTATAGTTAACACCCAGTTTTCAAGTTATTGTAAGACTATTGTAAATTTCAAGCAATCTGGCTGTATTAACTTTTCTGAAAAATAAAGAGGAAAATACTTTTTCACATTTGGAGATCTATGCATCTAAAATATATGTACCCTGCCAGTATTTATCTTTTTTAAAAGCCATTTTAATTTCAATAACATTTTATTTTCTGTAACTTGTCATACTTCATACTCTGTAATTACCATTCTTAACTTACTCAACAGTAATGAACTTTTGAATCAAAATAATTTATTATCTCCCACTGTTAATCATTAGGGTTTTTTTTAAATGATGTGTAAATACTATAAAGATGCATTGAATACTAATATGGGATATTTCAAGATGCTTTTTTGGAGAAATTTCCCTTTACTGCTTTATAGAATGTGATTACTTTTACCATATCAAAACAGCAGTAATGCTCTAAAGTCCTTTGTTTTCTTATAATTATTATTTTGGAATTGTCTGTATTTAATCAGTCTTCCTAAGAAATTCTAAAAATCTCTTGTAACAAAAATTCAGGCACTCACATCCAAGAACTGAAAATTATAAGTATTGCACATAATATTCAGGTCTCCTTTGTCCCATTATCCTTCCTCTGTAACTAGTCACTAGTGTGTAGTCTTGCAACTTAATTTGTATATATTTATATTAAATACATACATATGTATGTATAACTAATATTTTGTATTGATTTCTAAATGTATATATAGTATACTCTTATCACTGTGTTCCTTAAAGATTTAGCCACATTGATACAGATTTAAATATTTTGAGCTCCTGTAATATCTGTATTGTCCACTATTGAACTGTTTTCCCATTTCCTTTTGAAGCTTTATAGTATTACAAGTAGTACAACAGTGATCATTCCTTTTTAACATAATTTTAGTTTTCTTTTGACGTGTAGTAATATACATATTTATGGGGTACAGTATAACATTTCACTAGACGTAGACTGTAGTGATCAGATCAGAATAATTGGTCGGTCGCCTCAGACAGTTGTCATCTGTTGGCAATCTTTAAATCAACCAGTTATCCACTTGGCGCCGTAGACACCAAGCTGCTCCTCCTACCCAGCTGTGGCCCGCACCTGTCGCCCGTCGTCTCCGTGGCCTCTCCTTCCCAGCCTCCTTCCCAGGCTATTAACCACTTTCTACTTTTTTCACATAAACTTTTTTTTTTCATTTATTTTTTATTTTATTGAAGTACAAATATCAATCAGAGAGTTTTAAGACACCTTAACAAGACAGATTCGATAAATTAATACATTGCAAACTTTTCATACTGTTTTGGTATCGTACAAGGTGCATACATGATATTATAGCTACAGACATTATTATAGCACATGTCTCATCAATAAATTAAATTAAGAGTGTAGCTGTTTACTTATCTTATTTTTTATACCTGAATTATATCAAAAATTCAATAATTATTTTCCTAGTGGATGAACGTAGTACTAGAGGCCGACATAATATCCTGTCCAACCACCATCAGTGCAGATCTTGCCTCTCATAGGATTATGTAGAAGCACAGCGTTATCTATCCCAACTGTACTGTCTATACACACACATCATGATTTTTTCTTTCTATACCCCTTCCTTTGTCTATACCTGTCAAAGGTGGGCACTCCATTGTCATTCAACTAACTTAGGTGCTTGAACTCGAAGACACAATCCAACACAGTCCAGCATTCCACAATAGTAGTGAGTTATTCAAAGAAGTTGTCGACCATAGCCATTTACAGCTCAGCTTAATATTATGGACCCGCGATGTATACTTCATTTTTATACTTTTCTGCTGGATGGTTAAGACCTAGATAGAACAAGACTTATATACCAACACATCACATAAACTTTTTAGTTCCTACATATGTATATGAGTGAAAACATGTATATCTGTAATATTTTGCCTGGCTTATCTTATTTATTTATTTATTTTTTTACTTTATTGAAAATCAGTAACTACATATATTAAAAATTGTGGGCAAATATTGAAATGTGAAAGATGTAAGACGGAGAAAATGAGTTTTAGAGAAATATTTCTGAAATGAATACATAGTATGAGATTAATAACAGATTGTACATTGTAAATATTTACAAACTTTAGATGAATATAATAAAAATTGTCCAAAATAAAAATGAAGAATTTACAGATCAGTCATAATAGTTCACTCTGTGTCAAAATCAAGAAAATTATACTCATATAATTAGAATTCTCAAAGTAGAAAACAGTAGGCAATAAATATTTAAAGATTTAAATTTCTGAATTTAGTTGAACGTATAACACCACATTTCCAAGAAAAATGAACCTTTTACACAAAAAAGGTTTTATTTGAATAAAATAATACCAAGATTTTATTTGAATAAAATCATACCAAGGTACACAAAAATGAAATTGGCCAAAACTTATTGTAAAGAAAAAAGTCATTAAAGCATATACATATAAAATACTAGCTGTGGAAGAACAAAATTAAATAACATCTTATTCCACATAAGAAAAAAAAAACGAAGTGTGTAAGAAACCAGACTGAAAGAGAAAAAAAAAAATCTGTCCTCTTTGAATTTTGTACTTAGCAAACATACCTTTGAAAACTAAAAGTAAAATATTTTCTAGTTATACAAACTTGAAATATTTTAATACCTCCAGAAATAGCATATAGGAAATAACAAAGAACATAATTCAAAAGGCAAGAGAACTTGTAGTGTGCTTCTGGATGAACAATAAAGAACTCTCAAAGTGACAGTTATGCAAGACTATATAAAATATATTATTTATCTAAAAGGTATACACATTTTTTTTTCTTGTGTGTGTGTGTATGTGTGTGTATAAAAGACAAGGAAGAAGTAATATAAAGTCAACAGAAAATAGAAATATACTTTTTAAAGTTTCTAATACCAGGAGAAGACATACGATGTCTTTTACATAAATTATAATTCAAAGATACAGTATAAGCCGGGCGTGGTGGCGCATGCCTGTAATCCCAGCACTCGGGAGGCTGAGGCAGGAGGATTGTTGTGAGTTCAAGACCAGCCTGAGCTACAAAGTGAGCTTAAAGCCAGCCTGAACTGCATAGCGAGACTCTGTCTCAAAAAGACAAAAAAAAAAAAAAAAAAAAAAAAGATACAGTATAAATTTTAAAACAAAAATTAAGATTAAGCATTATTCAGAAGATTAAATACTAATTAATTTAAAACTAAATGTTTCAAAACAATTGAACTAAGGAAAAGTTTTCATGGTAGTAAAGTCTATAGTTTCTTACACACTTGGTCTTTTTTTTCCTTTCTAATGTGGAATAAGATGCTATTTAATTTTGTTCTTTCATAGCTAATATTTTTTATGTATATGCTTTAATGATGTTTTCTTTACAATAAGTTTCGGACAATTTCATTTTTGTGTATCTTGGTATGATTTTATTTAAATTTCTTGTGCAAAACATTCATTTTTCTTGGAAATATAGTATCGTAAGTTGAAATAAATTCAGAAATTTTAAATCTTTAAATATTTATTGCCTACTCCTTTCTACTTCGAAAATTCTAACTATATGACCATAACTTTCTTGGTTTTGACACAGTGAACTATTATGACTGATCTGTAAATTCTTCATTTTTATTTTGGACAATTTTATTGTTATATTCATTTATGTTTGTAAATAATTTATTTTCAATTTGCAATCTGTGAAAAAAATTCTAATACCTCCAGACATAGCATATAGAAAATAACCAAGACCATAACCCAGAGGGCAAGAGAAGTTGCTGTATGGTCCTGGATAAAGAATAAAGAGCTCTCAAAATGGTAGCTATGCAAGACTATGTAAAATGCATTAGATGAACCCATTTAAAAGGTCATTAAAGATTTCTATGAAACAGTATCTTATGTCAGGTTATGCACATATTTTTTTCATATATATATATGTATGTACATATATATGTGTGTGCATGCGTGTGTTGTGTGTGCGTGTGTGTGTGTATATGTGTAAAAGACAAGGAAAAAGTAAAGTCAATGGAAAATTGGAAATACACTTTTTAAAGTTTCTAATACTAGAAAATATCATACCATGTCTTTTAAGTAGATTATAGTCAAAGATACAGTACAAATCTTAAAACAAAAATTAAGATTAAGCAATATTCAGAAAATATTAATTAAAAATTAAATGTTTCAAATCAGTTGAATGATTAAAAAGTTTTCATAATAGTAAAGAATTACTAAGAATAAAACAAGATATACAGCTACTTTCTCTTAGTTCATTGAGAAGAAAGGTTTGTACTAATATTATTTAGACAAGATAGCATGTCTTCATCTTGTCCTCTGAATAGCTACTAGGAAAACAACGATATGCAATGTATTAATTATCATAACTGTCCTACTAACCTGTTTTGAAACTTGCATTGATATTTTATCTTTTTTTCTCATTAAAATGAATTAAGAAACAAATTAATTCTACTCCAAAAAAAAAGAATAAAACAAGATAAATACTGAAATAGCACATTAATGACCAGCACTTCTAACGGTTTGGGGGTAGTATATTGCACAAAGCTCAAGTATGTCGTGGACATGGACAGTGATGCTTACTGGTGGCCAGGTATCATTTGTGGGACTGAGTTACTATTTCCTTGATATCCACCCTGTAGACCCAGGTAGAATCATGACCCATACATCCATTTGTAGTATATGCTCATGAGAATATTTTGCTGCGTATACAAAAGAATAACTGAAACACTGCTTTTGTATGCCTCTTATTCTTCTGTGTTTAATTGTGTGCCCTCTTTGGTGGGTTGCTCCCTCTGTAGAACATCATTTAGTAGTCTGTGTAGGCTTGGCTTTGTCATCATGAAATTCTTTAGTTGTCCTTTGTCATGGAAGTATTTCAGTCTTCCCTCAAACTTGAAAGAATTTTTCAGGGTATAGTAGTCTGGGCTAGAATTTGTTTTCTTGCAAGACTTGTATTACTTTGCTCCATGCTCTTCTCGCCTTGATGGTTTGTGAAGAGAAATCTGCCATTATTCTGATGGGTTTTCTTTTAAATGTGATCTGTTTCTTTTCTGTAGCAGCTTTTAATATACTGTTTCTTTGGTGAATTTCTGGGATCTTGATTATTATGTCTGGTGTGTTTTTAATTGGGTTAATGTTATTTGGAGTTCTACATGCTTTGGTTCCCTGTATGTCAGAATGCTTCCCCATATTTGGGAAGTTTTCTGCTATTACTTCTGCACATATTCTTTTAATATCACTTGTATTGACTCCATCCTTCTCATTGATGCCTATTAGTCTCACGTTGTGCATCTTTGCATCATCTTGCAGGTGTTGGATTATTGTTTCCTGCATCCTAGTTGTGTTTAAGAGAACTTTTCTTACCTTTTCACTAGCTGCAATGGTGTGTTCAAGGTCTGAAATTCTGCTTTCACTTTCACTCAAACGGTTTTGCCTGCTTGTGACTGAGGTTTTAATTTTTTGTATATCACTTTGAATCTGCTTCATGCATTCTATTTGCATCATTTTTATATTCTGCTCTATTTTGTTATCAGTGTCTTCTTGAGGAGCACTTAGTACTTCTTTCATTATAGTTTTTTTTTTTTTTAACTTCAGAAATTATTTCTGATCTGATTTCCTCCATTTTCCTTTCTGCAGTTGTTTCCTTACTTCCAACGCTACTATTTCAGATATGTGCTTTCCAGTTGCTTCTACACTAGTGTCTCCTGCATTTGTTCTGGGTGGGATTGGGGCCTGAGAATGCATTTTGTTCTTCTCTTTGTCATTTTCTGCAGCACTGTCTTCTGACCTTTAGTGTAGAGCTTAGATGGAGTTATTACCTTAGCATCAGGTCGGGACCTATCAAGTTCACACTCATCCCAGGTGGGTGTGGCTTGGGTCTGGCTGCTGTGCTCTGCTGCTTGCTGCTGCCATCCTTGGCAGTGAACCCACCGTACCACTCTGGCAAGATGTTCTGCTCCGGGGTCGGCTGGGTGGGTCTTGCCTCTAGCCTCTTTGCAGGGAGCTCTGCTGTGGGTTCCACACTGGGCCTGGGCTCTGAGTCAAATGAAGGTTCAGGGGGCCCCGGCTGGCTTATTTTCC
>PVKA01001411.1:80364-147874 GCA_004027165.1 Ctenomys sociabilis | reverse complement strand
GTGGCGCATGCCTGTAATCCCAGCACTCGGGAGGCGGAGGCAGGAGGATTGTTGTGAGTTCGAGACCAGCCTGAGCTACAAAGTGAGCTTAAGGCCAGCCTGAACTGCATAGTGAGACCCTGTCTCAAAATGACAAAAAAAAAAAAAAAAAAAAAAAAAAAAAAAAAAAAAAAAAAAAAAAAAAAAAAAAAAAAAAAAAGAAAAGAAAAAAAAAAAGTGTTTAATCTTAAAAAGAGATTATCAATTTAGGAGGACTATACTTTGTTTTGGTATTGTTTCTAAAAGCACCTAAAATGTTATCTTTATTTTTTGTTAAGCTATTTGTGAAACAGAGCCTGAACAACCTGTTCGACATTACCCATTATGGGTAAAAGTAGAAGGTGAGGTAGATCCAGAGCCAGTTTATATCCCAACGCCTTCTGTCATTGAGCCTATGAAACCACTGTTATTGCCTCAGCCAGAAGTAATATCTACTACTACAAAGGGCAAACTGTTCACTGGAATTAAACCTGCACGGGCATATACTCCGAAACCTAATCCTGTGGTAAGCCTGCAGTTGAATATTTTTTAAATTGCAAGTTACAGAAATCACTTGTAAAGGTGATGTATTTAGTCAGATTTTTGGTTGATACTTTCTGGACAGTTTTGTTTTTATGTAATACGTGTGTATGACATCTTTTTGGAGTAATCATTTTAGTTGTTGACATTTTTTAAATGTCTAAAAGAGGTAATCATAATTCTTAAAGACAGCTAAATCTCTCTTCAAGAAACTTACAGAAAAATGGCTTTTTATGTTACTTGCAAAAGCATTGCAAAGAATTGTACTGTTACTCCATTAGTGTAGACTATTGAGTAATTAAATATGTAGAACATATTAAAAAATTAGAGGGCTGGGGTATAGCTCAGTGTCATAGCACCTACATGACAAATGCAGATCCTAAGTTTAACTCCTCTTTCCCCCCCTCAGAAAAAAAAGGTTTGTAAACTCAGACTTTTAAAAGATACACAGTTATAGCAATAAAGTAACAATTGATATTACATGACTATGTGAAGACTGGTGGCTAAAGAGCTGATTGTTTGAATATGTCAGTAGCTTAAGCAGTTCTCATTCCGGAATCCATTTGTTTCCCAGTTCATTAACTTGAAGAAAGATCCTCTACTGCTTCACAGTTTATTTAGTTTGTGTACTAGTACTGATCTAAAACTGTTACTCACCTATCATGAAATAAGTGTAGAAAATAAGAGCAGATATTTAGAAACTTCTACCCACCTATGAACTGTACTTAACACTAATTCAGTTTTAAAGGTTACGTTTAAAGTTTTTAGTTGTCAGAAACAAAAGGATTATTCTTTGGAGTGTAAGAGGAATGTTTTGTTGTATGAAACAGATACGGGAAGAGGACAAAGATCCTATCTATTTGTACTTTGAAAGTATGATGACTTGTGCCCGAGTTCGAATATATGAAAGAAAAAAAGAGGAACAGAGACAGCCATCTCCATCCCCGTCCCCGTCTCCATCATTTCAGCAGCAGAGTTCCTGTCATTCTAGTCCTGAAAACCACAGTACAAAGGTGCATTACTTGTGTAAATACTTTAAGTTCCAATTAATTCCCTGTTGTTGGTGTTAGAGGGAGAATTTACAGAAGTGTCTGAATAATCTGCCCTGGATTTACATGATATATTAATTATTTCTCTTTACCTGTTCTAGTGATCTCTCTCTTGGGGCTCCCAGCAGTTTCTTTCTGATTCTGGAGTAACTAAAAAAAGAAAACTCTTAAAACATTTCTTGCTTAAATCAAATTACTAGGATTTTCATTTTTCCACATTGATGAATTTTCTAATAACTGAAGTTTGTCCTGTTAAACATCTAGTATTTTACCTTTTTACTATAGTATATGGTAAAGTGTCCTCTGAATTATTTCCTTACTGATTCCGTCATAATTAATGCCAGATGTGGTGCACACCTGTAATCCCTGCATTCAGGAGGCTGAGATGAGAGGATCCTTGCAAATTTGAGACAGTCTGGGCTACAAAGTGAACTCAAGACCAGTCTGAACTGCATAGTGAGACCCTGTCTCAAAACAACACTAGAGATCAAATTACTTATATTTTTCTAGGATTGTATTACAGTACTATTGATTGTTTATCTACTTTAAACTTGGCCTAGGGGCTTATTCCTGTAATCCCAGCACTCAAAAGCTGAGGTAAGAGGATTGCCATGAGTTCAAGGCCAACCTAGGGTACTTAGCAATATCCTGTTTCAAAAAAACAAAGAAAAAATGACTAAAGTTGAGTGTGGTATACATACCTGTATAAACCCAGCACTCAAGGGAGGTTGAAGCAAAAGGATTGAGACAAGTTCAAGGCTAGGATGGGCTAGTAGTGAGGCCCTAATCTCAAAAAAGCAAAACAAAGATACCTTCCTCCCCTCCAGGAACAACAACAAAAATCTTTGACAGATTTAATGCTTGTTTTCTCCTCTTTGTAGACTTTATATGTTGAAGTGTTTCTGTGTTATTTCTTCCTGTAGGAACCTGATTCTGAGCAGCAGCCTTTAAAACAATTCATTTGTGACTTGGAGGAAGATTCTGATAAATCACAAGGTCAGAATAAAGACTAGATCCTAATGTTTGTTATATAGGTCTGGATTGTTTAATGACGGGAAATAATTTACCAAGTTCTTTGAGACTACCCATCTAGAATATGTGATCTACTTTTGGTTTTTGCCAAAAAGAGAAGTAAATCTCATATTATTTGGTTTACTTAATCCTCTTATTCTCGAAAATGAAAGGATCAGCCAAATAGCTCATCAGATTAAAGTGCCTGCAAGCAGATGCAGGGGCCAGGAGTTCCATCCCGGGCCTGGTGTGGTGGCAAGCGCCTGTAATCCCAGCTCTTGGGAGGCTGTAGACAGGTGGATCACTATGAGTCTGATCTAGTAGTGAGACCCGGAATATCTTGTAGACCCTTCCTAAAATATAAATAAATAAGTAAGTAAATAAATAAATAAATAAAATTTATTTCATGTTGCTATAGCAAGAGACATTTGAGGATGAAGTCAGTAAAATAAATTTTTAAGTCCTTTCCAAACTTTGGCTTTATTGGCAGCATTAGCTATTGAAATTTGCTCTGAGTCTTCCACGCTACTATCATTGGGAGAATGCAGAAGAAGAAAGGAAATAATGTCACTGGTTTGCTACCGTGATGAAAGCTAGTGACTAGGCAGTTAACCTCTTTTGTTTTTGGTTATGATTCTTAAGCCTTACGATGCTTAGTGAAACAATACTTCATAAACCACCCTTACCCTTCTTAAATTTCATGGTGTGTACAGAGAGTAATAATGTGTCTGTAGCCTGTCCAGGGAACAGAGTAGAGGAGACAGCCTGAAGATAAGTATCCTGGAGGCCATAGGAACCTAAATTCTTGATGTCCTAGAATTGTGGCTTATTGGTTGGGAAGCTCTGTTGTAGAAATTCAGCTATGTAATGAAATACATATATCGACATGGTATTATGGATAGAAATACATTGGGGAATTGAATGATCCATATATAGTCAGGAACTGGAAGAATATTATATAGAGGTACAAAAGTTATTTAGAGTATTTATAATAGAAACTAGGGAGAGCATCATTTTTAAAACCGAAGTAGTCCTAGCTGGGTGTGGTGGAGCATGCCTGTAATCCTAGCACTTAGGGAGTCTGAGGCAAGAAGATCACTATTGAGTTCTAGGCCAGCTTGACCTCCACAGTGAGACCCTGTCTTTAAAAAAACAAAACAAAACAAAAAAACAACAACTCTCCTTTGCACTTCTTTAGTATTGACTGTCACTTTGACATGTTGCAAATCCAATTTACAAGTATTTTTCCTTTGCATATAGCTTTGCCTATAGCAGAATATTAATTTATGCTAGCCTGATTAGGCTGTTTTTGCAAGCTAGCACTTTCTTAGGTAGTAGTAGCCATTCAGAGCAATGTTGAGGGGATTCTTACTTTCCTTCTAAATCCAAGAGCTCTATAAGCAGAATAGTAAAGATGATTCTAGGCCAATCCTGTGAGATCATCCATCTTTCTGGAAAACTCTAATATTATTAAAATTACATGAGGTTACCTCTCAAAGTATATGGGAATGGGGCATTGAGAAGTTATTGCATTTCTTTCAAAGTTTAGTATAAAGTGGTTGTGATATGTAGACATACCACTTTTTTTTTTTTTAAATCAGAAAAGAGCTGGAAGAATCCCTCCAACGAAGGGGAATCCTCTTCTACCTCTTACGTGCATCAGAAGTCTCCTGGTGGTCCCACCAAATTGATAGAGATCATCTCAGACTGCAACTGGGAGGAGGATCGGAACAAGATTTTGAGCATCTTATCTCAGCACATCAACAGCAACATGCCACAATCACTTAAGGTGGGCAGCTTCATCATTGAGTTGGCTTCTCAGCGAAAGAGCCGGGGTGAGAAGAACCCTCCTGTTTATTCTTCTCGTGTGAAAATCTCTATGCCATCATGTCAAGACCAAGATGATATGGCTGAGAAATCTGGATCAGAGACTCCTGATGGTCCATTGTCCCCTGGGAAAATGGATGATATCTCTCCTGTGCAGACAGATGCCCTGGATTCAGTGAGGGAGAGATTACATGGAGGCAAAGGTCTGCCTTTTTATGCAGGGCTTTCCCCTGCGGGAAAGCTTGTGGCCTATAAGCGTAAACCCAGTTCAAGCACATCTGGGCTTATCCAGGTGAGAATTATCTTTAATCTGGATATAGCACCTTTTTATACTTAGGTAACATCTTAATTTTTTTCAGAGCCTTTTTTAGGCCTTACAGTATGTCTTCACTTTTCATGGGAGTTAACAAAATCATTTTCCCTTTCTTTAATAGATCAGGATTAGAAATACATCCACAGTGAATTATTGGCACCTTTACAAACTGAAATATAGGGTTTATATCATCATCATCATCATCATCATCATCATCCTTATCCTTACTGCTATTATTTTGCAGAACTGGGGATTGAATTCAGGTCCTTGCGTTTATTCTACTTAGCTATCTCCCCAGCCCCCTATCATTATTTTATATAGTAATAAAAAATATTTTAGTATAACTATAGTATACCATAGGCTTTATCTTAACCTATAAATTTCTTGTATTTTCAGAAAGTTGGTAGTCTTTTTTTTTTTTTTTTTTTTTTTTTTTTTTTTTTTTTTGCATTTTAGGGAAGGGTCTATAGAGGGTTCAGGTTCTCACTACTAGATTGGACTTGTAGTGATCTACCTATTTATGGCCTACCAAAGCTGGGATTGCAGGCGCATACCACCACACCCAGTCTCAATTGCCACTTCAGCGCACCAGGGCAAGGCCAGCAGAGCAGGTCCAGGGATCTGGCCCCTGTGCCTGCTTGTAGGCACTTTAATCTGCTGAACAAACTTCTTTGTTCTTTGTTTGACCAAACATGGCCAGCCCAAGTTGGTCTTCTTAACTCTTGTTGCCTGGGATCTAGAGATAGTTTATTTTTTCAGTTTTTCTTCCTCCCATAATTCTATTGAAGAACAAATAGCAATGACACAGTTTCAAATCAAATTAGGACAGATTCAATAATTAATATAATACATATTGTTTTCTTTGGTTCTTTTTTTTCAAAGCTGATTTATAGGACAGTTTCAATAATTAATACTTTTTTACATTGTTATCTTCCTAGTGGTTTAGTACAAGAAGCAGATAGGATATCCTGTCAAAACACTATTAGTGCAAATCTTCTCATAGAATTATGTGAACGTAGTTGCATATTTATCCTAACTATTCTGAATATACAAATACAGAATGGTCCTTCCTTTCTATCCCCTTTTTTTGTTTAGTCCTGTTAGAGATGGGTATTCTGTTAGCATTCAATTACTACAGTTACTTGAATTCAGCAAAACACTCCAACACAGTCCACAATAGTAGTGGATTTTCCACAGAAGTTGTTGCCTAGAGCCTTTTACAGCTCAGCATATTAATATGGCTTTACTTTATATAACTCATTTTAATGCTTCTCTGCTGGATGGTTAAGACCAAGATAAAGCAAGGCCTATATAACAAGAAATGTAACTTTTATATCTGATAAGGTCAGTCAAGTCCCCTCAAGATTTATCCTGTAACCCTGGACAGCACTTTGTAGATCTTTTGTCAGTGACAGCCATGTGGATGAGTCACGGCCATTGCTTGACCAGTTTGCTCTTTGTGAACGCCTGAGAGAAAGTTTTCTCTCCATGTGACTCTCCTTAGGCACACTCTAGATCATTGATCACATTCCTCTGTGGCTCCATAATCTCCTTGATCAGAAAATTTGGGGCATAAGTGAGTTACATGATATTATAATACAGGTTCTCCTATGTCCTGAGTCTTCACTGACTTTGAAAGGCTAGGGCCAAAATGTTGGCTGTCCTTGTAGCCCTTCCATTTCTCTGATTTTTGCAAACTTAGGTTGTTAACCATCTAGAAGAGAAGCTGATTATTACCCTGCAGTATATGCAGTTCGGTTTACCCTAACTATCTTTCTAAATATCAAACATCTTAGGCATAACGTGGAACAGATATTTTCCATCAAGTATTTATGTATTGAACTTTTAGTCCTTATAGAATATAAGGGGAAAAATTTTTTAAAAATTGTAATATACACATATTACACAGAAATTTAGAAGTTAACCATATACAGAATTGTAGCTGGGAAACAGGACAGGGACAAAGCCATGCATTTGTACATACAAGATGGGCAAGGCAATGATTCCGAGAAACATCAGGTTTTTGAAAGTAGCAGTTAAATGGTAGGATTCACAACCTGATTATATATGCTGATACCTGTGAACCAAGCAACTTGCACTGAAGATAGCAGTGTATAATATAAAAGGGTCATGCTTGGAATGCCTGTCATTCTGATCTGCTAAATACATACCTCCTGTCATGACATACTGATTATTACCATACTGTCTCACAAGTAGAGAAGTTTCTTTCTTTCTTTTCTTTTTTTTTTTTTTTAATAGTAAATGAGAAAAAAGACACAAGGGAAAAAGTTACAGGATTTTCTTTTTTTCAATTAATTAATTAATTTTTTTTTTTGTTTTTTTTTTTTGTGGAACCAGGGATTGAACTCAGGCCCTTGTGCTTGCCAGGGAAGCACTTACTCCACCGAGCCATCTCCCTGGCCCTTGGTTTTCTTTTTAATTTTGTTCAGAGCCTCACTATACAGCTTGAACTCTTGGTGATCCTCCTATTTTCAAGCTCCCCAGCGCTGAGATTACAGGGGTGTGCCAGCATGCCCACACTCAGTAGTAATAGTGCGTTTGGGAAGTGCTTATTCCTCTGAGCCATCTCCCTGGCCCCTTGCATTTGGGATAGTTGTAACAGATTACTTTCAAAGTAAATGCAAGTAGCTAGTATAATGTGCATGTCTGTAATCCCAGCTGCTTGGAAGACTGAGGCAAAAGGATTTTAAGTTTAAAGTCAGCTTAAACAATTTATTGAGACATTTTCTCAAAATAAAACAGGCTCGGGACCGAGGATATAGCTCAGTGGCACACCGCCTGCCTGGTAAGCACAAGGTCCTGACTTTGATTCTTGGAAATCAATCAATTGATCAGTCAGTCTGGAAATGTAGTTCAGTGTTAGAATTCTTACCTAGCTTGTTCAATTTCCAGTACTTCTAAGTTCATGTTTAAAATGTTAGAAGTAGTGAAGAGGTAGCTCGGAAAGTCAGCTTTAAGGAAGGCAGTAGGTAGTATATATGTTTAGAAAGGGGTGAAATAATTTTTTTATTTTTTGTTTTGTTATGCAGTGCTAATGATCAAACCCATTACCTCACAAGCTAGGCGCAAAAGCTCAATCATGTAACTATATCCATAATCCTGGGGAAAATTTTAATTTAATGGTTTTCAAAACACAAACTTTTAAAGAATTGAGCCACATTTACTGATTGTTTAATTTTATTTTGGGGGGTTTTCCACTGTAGTCATTTTTGCAGTAATATTTCTCTTCTTGCTGTTAATAATTTAGACAGTTTATTATTTATTTATTTATTTATTTATTTATTTATTTATTTATTTATTGCGGAGCCGGGGATTGAACTCAGGCCCTTACACTTGCCAGGGAAGTGCTTATTCCACTGAGCCATCTCCCCAGCCCCTAGACAGTTTATATTAGTAAAGTGATGTTGCCATCTAGAAAAACCTTTGGAAAGAGAAGTTTTAAATTAGAATGTCATTCTCAGAAAGGTTTTTCTTTTTTTTTTTTTCTTTTTTTTTTGTCTTTTTGAGACAGGGTCTCACTGTGCAGTTCAGGCTGGCCTTAAGCTCACTTTGTAGCTCAGGCTGGTCTCGAACTCACAACAATCCTCCTGCCTCAGCCTCCCTAGTGCATGCGCCACCACGCCCGGCTCAGAAAGGTTTTTCTAGCTCAGTGATAGAAGATGTTTTTATTAGTGATTAAATAGCAAATAAGCACAAGTATCTCATGTCATTACCAAAGTTGCTTGACTTTGATGAGTGTTACTGCTTCTCTAGGCTTAGGTCTGCTTCATGAATAATAAGTGATTGACTTTATCACATTTCAGTTCTCTCTCTCTGTCTCTGTCTCTCTCTCTCCCCCTCCCCCCTCGCTCTGTCTCTGTGTCTCTGTATGTCTCATCTCTGTCTTGTCTGTCTCTGTCTCTGTCTCTCTCTCTCTCTCTCTCTCTCTCTCTCTCTCTCTCTCACTCTCTTTCACTCTCCCACTCATTCATCTTTTTGAGACAGGGTTTCACTATGCAGTTTAGGCTAGCCTTGGTAGCCCAGGCTGGCCTCAACTTCATAGCAATCCTGGTGGCATTTCTTTAGTTTTTGTTTCTGTTTTGCAACAAGGTCTCACTGTGGTAGTTCAGGCTGATCTAGATTCACTATGTAGCTCAAGCTGGCCTCAAAACTAGCAGAAATCCTCCCTTCTCAGCATCTCATGTTCTGGAATTTATAGGCATGTGCCATCATTCTTGGCTTTATTGGCATTTCTTAAACTCCCAACAACAATATTTTCTCTTTACATTTAATCATTATTTATCCAAAAATCTGACCTGAAATTTGAAAATTTTTGAGATGACACCACAGGTAGAAAATTCTACACCTGCACACCAAAAGTTTTTTATAGAAGACCTGCTCTGGTTCCCCTTCTGTTCCTTTCTTGAACAGAAGCTTTCTTTCATTCAGTAAATATATTCTCTTTAAACAAACAAAAAAAGGACATAGATGAAACACGAAGCATAAATGAATTTTGCATTTAGGTTTGGGTCCTATTTTCAATGTATGTTATGTATATGCACATTTTTTCAAGTCACAGATCTAAAACATTTCCAGTCTTAGCTAATTAATATTCAGCCTATATTCACTTTGGGGAAGCTGCTGAGTAGGCATCAGAGCAGTATCAAGGGAATGGAGAGAGCTATCTTTTCCTAGATTCCATGTAGTATAACATCTCAAAACTATAGTAAAGGTTACTTTTGGATAGAAAGACCATATTTTTTTTAATACCGAACTTGAGGCAGAGATATTCTTGATCTCTTTGGGAATAAGTGAAATTTTATATGAGTAGCAAAGAGTAATTTTGTGTGTTTAGAGATGTAGAGGCTTACTGTATCTTATCAGGTTACCAGTTTTCTGTCAGAGAATACACTGTACCTTACCCTCTGTCTCCTAGTTTTTAACAAGACAGGAAAGATTATCTTCTCTAGGTCTGCAATATGACCTAGAGAATATAGATGAGTAATAATCTTATGCTATGTTGGGAGGTTTCTGTTTTCTTTCCTTAAAAACAAATAATTTGTGCTGCTGTCTAGGTTGGGCAATGTAATCAACTCTGGCAGCACAGAAAATCTGTATGTCATTTGTATTTATTTATTTAGTGTATTTGGTATAGGGTCTACAGGGTTTCATTATGTAGATCAGACTTTTAGTGATCCTCCTGTTTTCAGCCTCCTTAGTGCTGGGATTACAGGCACACACCACCATGCCCAGTCTAAATCAGGTTTCAGCGGGCCCCCGGGCCAGCATGGCATGCTGGTATTGAACCCCAGCTGCTGCACTCTCCCTAAGCAGGTGCTTTAGTCCACTGAGCTATTTGGCTGGCCCTTGTATATCATTTGTTGGTTCTACTTTCTTCTGAGATTTTGGTGATTATATCTAGAATTATAACAAGCTTGTACTAACATTTTTAAGTCATGAAGACAAATCGTTTCAAAATTGAGCCTTTTGAAAACCAAAATTTGAAACAAACAAAAAGAAAGAAAACCAAAATTTGAAGTCACTTTGTAGCTTAGGTTATTATAACAGTGATTTTCTTAGTTGGTTCATCATATATATATGTATATATTGAAATAGGAAGGCTGCTTCAAAGGACCCTTGAGTGAGGGGTTCATTTTGCCTCTGGTCTTACCAGAGAGATTGTGTATTGGTTTTTCAGTTTTCCTGGTGAATGTTAATAGCTTACTGAGAATTGCTTATTAAAGTTTAAAAAAAAAGAAAGGACAATCCTACTTTTTTCACATGTATATTTAGGGTGTAAAAATGGTGAGTTTCTAAGGTTCTTGTTTCCAGTGTGTTGGAATGAGGTCAGCTTAGTTCAGAATATCAGATGATGGCTTTTTTTTTCCCCCTCCTTCCCATTATGCAGATTACTCTGAAAGGAAAAAAGTCACTTATTCCTCCATCTGAAATAGAAACTTTTAAGACCTTATAAAAATGAAACACCCTTATCAAGGGAGAGGAGCTAGCAAGAGAATTTTATCTTTACAGAATTTCTCTTTGCCACTTGTTTCAGGTTAATGGTAAGAGTTACCCGCAGGCTAAGTTGCTATTGGGACAGATGGGGGCATTGCATCCAGCCAATAGGCTAGCTGCTTATATCACAGGCAGGTTGCGACCCTCAGTCCTGGACCTCTCAACCCTCAGTACTGTCATCTCCAAGGTAGCATCCAATGCCAAGGTGGCTGCATCCAGGAAACCTCGCACCCTCCTGCCTTCAACATCCAATTCCAAAATGGCAACCTCCTCTGGCACTTCAACAAACCGCTCTGGGAAGAATCCGAAGGCGTTTGTCCTGGCAAAAAGGCCAATTGGTAAGTTGAACAGATTTGTTTTGAAAAGACCTATAACTTAGTGTTTGGCCAGTGATTATAGAAACTTGAGAAATATAGAATATGACATATGGCTTATGTGTATCTTAAGAGCTCTTCTTATGACCCATGATACTAGAAGAATTGAGCTCAATTGGTGTTGCAATTATATTTGAGGCTTTGACTGGATATATTAATATGTTAAATACATACGATTTTAGTTTTCTTCTTAAAAAAAGGTTGACATGTAAAAGATATTTTCTGGGGCTGGGGAGATGGCTCAGTAGAATAAGTGCTTCCCTGGCAAGCGCAAGGGCCTGAATTCAATCCCCAGTTGCGCAAGAAAAGAAAAAAATATTCTCTGGTATTTTTCCTATAAGAACTGAGGCTTTTAGCACAGTATAATTCTTGAACTTAAGAATTCAAGAAAGTAGTAGCACAAGCTGGTAGGATGAGATAGTCTAGGCTTAAAGTAGAAGGCTCTTGTGAAACATAGCTTTTGAAATGTTTTATTTTCTACATCCCTGTTTGTGAATGAGAACCTTTATTTTGTTTAACATGTCATTGGGAGAATCTATAATAAATTGCCTTCTTGAATCATTCTTGTCTTAGTGTTGAGAGCACATATAGTTACTTATTGAAATCCTTTTGTGATTTCAAATCTGTTTGTGAATGTTAAATGGAAGTGTCAATTGTGTGTCTTCATTCATATTACTCTAACAGGAAATTGAAGTATCTGGCTGAAGGCTGGAGTTGTTTGAAGACAGAAGATAGGTGTTGTGTATCTTAAAAAGAACCTATTGTGGGGCCGGGGAGATGGCTCAGTGGAATGAGCCTGGCAGGCACAATGGCATGAATTCAATCCCTGGTTCTGCCAAAAAAAAAAAACACCCAAAAAACCTATCGTCTCTTTTTAAATGTTTGTGATTTAATCCTCCCAATCCCCCAAGAAAAACAGCCCTTTCTTGTTCTTTTTTGAAAGTTTCCTTACATATTTTAAGAATGATATTCAACTACAAGGATTTCTGTAAAGAAGTGGAGCTGTTGGTGCAGTAGAAAATGGTGGAAATAAATTTTAAAACTAGAATTAGGGAAAATAAAATATTTGTAGATAAAAAATTGTTCATTGCTGTATCTTTTTAGTGTCCTGACAGTTTGAATGTATTTTATAGCCTTAAAGAATTATACTTGGAAAATTCAAATTTTAAATCCCTTTCTTACTACAATTTATTGTAGCAAATAATACAAATTATTTGCTTTGGGTTAAGGAAAGTGTTTGGTTTCTATAGGTAAAAATTGGCACATATAATTGAAGGTAGGTGGTTGTACCTGTGAGAAATTGACCCAGTGGTGCACAGTTAATGTTAATAAACACAGTCACGAGAAGGGTGTAATAAGAGAACTGAAGATTTTTGACCTGCAAATTTTTATTTGCAGCGGCTCGACCCTCTCCTGGTGGTGTGTTCACACAGTTTGTGATGAGTAAAGTTGGAGCCTTACAGCAGAAGATACCTGGAGTTAGCACACCCCAAACCCTGACAGGGCCACAGAAGTTCAGTATCAGACCTTCTCCAGTAATGGTCATCACACCTGTGGTTTCTTCTGAGCCAGTTGAGGTGTGCAGCCCTGTGACTGCTGCTGTCACTACTACCGCCCCTCAAGTGTGTTTAGAAAATGTTACTGCTGTGACATCTATGACTGCTATTTCTGACGTGGGAACTAAAGAAACTACTTATTCTTCTGGTGCCACCACTGCAGGGGTTATTGAGGTCTCTGAAACCAATACCAGCACCACTGTAACATCTACCCAGTCTACAGCCACTGTGAACCTTACCAAAACTACTGGGATAATTACCCCTGTGGCTTCAGTTGCTTTTCCTAAACCTTTGGTAGCATCTCCTCCAACCATAACTCTTCCTGTTGCTTCCACTGCCTCCACCTCCATAGTCATGGTGACCACAGCTGCCTCTTCTTCCTCCTCCGTGGTGACCACACCAACTTCATCTCTGGGCTCTGTTCCTATTATACTCTCAGGAATTAATGGGAATCCACCAGTAAGCCAGAGACCAGGTAAGGCCTAGTTGTTACTCATTGCTTTGCTATGTAGCTGTGTATATAACTGTGATTGTGATAGGAATCTGTCTATCAGGATATATATCAGGGATGCATATATATCACAGCTATTTGTATATACAGCTGTGTAGGCCATTGATGACAAGCTATGTATGGAACACATTCTGCAATGGGCTGTTCGTATAATTGCAAGCTTTTCTGAGGGGGCTGGGGAGATGGCTCAGAATAAGCGTTTCCCTGGCAAGCACAAGGGCCTGAGTTCAATCCCCAGTTCTGCCAAAAATAAAAAAAATAAATAAAAGAAAGAAAAAGAAATAGAGCAGCCAGTAACGTTGGCCTGGAAGGAAGGGTACAACTTGATATAAATGGGGATGTACTTCTCTGAGGGCAATACTATGTGCAGGTTCTTATTTGGGTGGGCATGTGTGTGTATGTGCATACTGCTTTTCAATTTAAAAAAGAGCCATTGAGATGAAAGACCCATGCCTATGCTCTAACCAAACTAAAGCACCTTTTCTATTTTCCTTTGCTGAAGATTAAAATACATCGTTTTTTAAAGTTCCTTTTGTCTAGTAAAAATATTGCTGCCCTTCAGCCTCCTTAGTAGCTGGGATTATAGGTGTGTGCCAACATGCCTGGCTTCTTTGTGTGCTTCCCAACTCCCCAATATTGAACCCAGGACCTTTTACTAAGCTCTTTTTAAATTTTTTTGAAACAGGATTTAAGTTGCCCAGGCTGAGTTGAAATTTGTGATCCTCCTTTCTCAGCCTATCAGAGGACTAGGTATCACCACCACACCCAGCTATTTAATACATATTTAAAAAAAATTTTTTTTTAAATCTTTTTTGTGACAAGATCTCTATATGCAGTTCAGGCTGACCTTGGGCTCACTTTGTAGCCCAGGCTGGTCTCAAATTCATGATACTCCTGCCTTAGCCTCCCAAGTGCTGGGATGATTAGTGATACTGAAAATATAAATATATATATATTTAGTACAGGATCTATAGAGTCTTACTACACAGATCAGACTTGTAGTGATTCTCCTGTTTTCAGTTTCTCAAGTGCTGGAATGATAGCGGGCACCACCATGACCAATCTTAATTGCCCTGGGTCTCAGCATACCACGGGATCAAACCTTGGACCCCTACATCTGCCAAAGCAGCTAATACATTAAAAAAAAAAAAAAAATTGACAGCATTAACTTGCCAAAACAAAGCTTAATCCTTTTTTCATTTACTTTTCTCTTGTTGCCCAACACCCAAAATTAAGGAAGGAAAGGTTTTTTAGCTCAGTTTGTGGTGGTTTATGTCCTTACGCAGCTGGCTCCAAGGCAGCGTGACACATGATGGAGAGCAGCTGTTCACTGTGGCAAAAGACAGCAAACAGCAAAGGGAGGGGTAGCAGCAACAGTACCAGCAGAGAGCAAGTCTGTCTCTAATGTTGCATTCCAGGTATCCGCTCCAGGTTGGGTGTAGTGCTCGTACCTGTAAATAAATCTCAGCAGCATTTACATCCATAATCCCAGCACTGAGTAATCACAAAGTCTAGAAGTCTGCCTCATAACTGCATGAGGCTTTGTGGGGACATCTAGATACAAATTGTAACAATCCCATAAATAAAAACTCTGAAAACATAAAATAATAAAGTTGTTAAGTTCTTGAGGGCCAATGAAATAGCTCAGTGGCATAAGTTGCCTGCTTGGCAAGTAAAAGATCCTGAGATTGGTACAAAAAAAAAGTCTGCTTAGCTGCTGCATATTTTGAACATGTGGCTTATTTTCTGTTTGAAGAAACCTAGGAAATACTGGAGTAATACCGAAAATGTAAACTAAAAGACTAATGCTTCTATATGTAAAGTAAGAGGATTAAAACTGACAAAGGAATTTTCTGAATGTGACGTGCTACTCTACATTTGTATATTACTTATGATGTTTTCTATAATACTTTAATAACATTAATTTTCTCATTACTGCTTTTTAAAGCAAGTTGGCACAGCACTTTTTTTCTTAAAGGAAATTGTCATTTTGTTCTTAGTTCATAAAAAGGATCTCAACCTGGGTGCTTTGTCTTTGGCCTTTTCATTTGACTTCCTTTATTTTTTAATCTCATTTTCCCTTCTTCCTCACACCTACAACTTAAATAAGCATCCTAAATGCATTGGATATAATAAAGATTGCTATCATTCTGTAGTTTGACATAATTTAGGTTTCCAATCTAAAATATGATTTGCAAATTACAAAAAATAGTTATGAATTTTTAAAAATCTTAAAAATGTAACATGAATATTTTTAATTAAGAAAGTTAATATCTTTAATACATGTGAGATGAGCTTTGTAAGTTATACGCTATTTAATTTTCATGAACAGTTTGAGATAGAGGTCTCACTATGCAGTTCAGGCTAATCTTATTCTCAGTTGATAGCCTGGGCTGACCTCAAATTCATAGTGATCCTCTTGCTTCAGCCTCCTGAGTGCTGGGATCACAGGTGTGTACTACCATACCCATTTTCATTTCACTTTTGGATTTTCTGTGTATAGTTTTGTCATCCAAATGTTAGAAATCTGATGTATTTTGTGGGCAGAGTATATGTCTGAGAAAAATCATATATGTTAAGCTAAATGATTTTAGCTTAGTTTGGTTTGTTAATTTTCAACTTCATGGGAAACTATTAAAAATATTTTATTTAATAAACTAAGTTCACCAATTTGGTAATATTAGACCTATTTTGTTTATATCACTATTAATCATTTTCCTGCCTCCATTCCTGTGTCTTCCTAGCTGCAAAAAATCTGTGTGTGGGTTACTTATTTTTTCCCATCTCAATTGGCTTTAAAACTATGCTTTGCCCCTTCCTTGCCAAGCTTTATTTACCTGCTTGTTTGGTATCTCCTCTCATTTTGTCTCCACAGACTGCAGGCAAGGGCATTCAAATCTTTAAAAGCTTGCTTATTTATTAGTGAATTTTAAAATCCAAAATGACTTTCTTTTTTTGTTAGAATTAAAAAACATTTTTTACATGTTTAGTACAGGGTCTACACAGATTGGATTCATAGAGATCCTATTTTCAGCCTCCCAAGTGCTGGGATTACAGGTGCACTACCAGGCCCAGTCTCAATTGTGTCTCAGTGAGCCCTGGGGGTGGGGCCTGGTACGGCAGGCTGGGGATCCAGCAGGTCCCTTAAGATGACTTTAATTATGCCTCATAATTTTAGTCCCTGATTTTCATGTTCCATAAGTATAAGCTGTAAAATTAAAGTAAGGTTGGTAAGTATTTTCAGCTTCAATTTTAAAGTTGAAGACTGGGATGTAGCTCAGTGGCACAGTGCCTGTCTGGCAGGTGCATAGTTCTGAATTTAATTTCCAGTACCAAAAAAAAAAAAGCGATTTTATAATTTCTTAAGCTTTATATGAATTCAGATTTACAGGCCGGCTTCCATTTTTCTTGAGGCAAAGATACTATCTTTGTACATTCACCTCTTGATAATGGATATCATTCTGAATGTAAAGGTCTACAATGCCTGACCAGTTACTGTTGGCAATAAATAATACCTAATAGAGGAACAGAATCTCACCAACTTTACATAATTCAGTATTTTGAGATCTTATGTCATCACAGTTTTACTTCTACATACATTCAAGGATTTGTTTTGGGCAGAACTGGGGATTGAACTCAGGCCCTTTAACTTGCCAGGCAAGCACTTATTCTACTGAGCCATCTCCCTAGCCCACTATCAAGGGGAATTTTGATTCTATGTTTTCATTCTTATTTTTCAGAAAATGTCCCTCAGATTCCAGTGGCTGCTCCACAAATATCTCCTAATGCAGTGAAACGTCCTGGACCTCGGTTGTTGTTGATTCCAGTACAGCAGACTTCTCCTACACTTAGACCTGTCCCAAACCCACACCTTCAGGGACACCGGATGGTGTTACAGCCTGTTAGGAGCCCAAGTGGAATGAACCTCTTTAGGCATCCCAATGGGCAGATAGTCCAGCTTCTACCTTTGCATCAGATCCGAGGTTCTAGTACCCAGCCCAACTTACAACCTGTCATGTTTCGGAACCCAGGTATAAAATTGAGGATCTTCTTGACAATTTTTACATAATTGGTTGGCCATATGTTATACAGTATTAATATTCTAGGATTGTTCTTGATCTGTTAGAGTCTTCTGTCCAGAAAGAAAAATATGCTTGATATGGGCAGTGGTGATTAAAGGAATTCTTTTTTCTTAACAGGATCTGTTGTGGGAATCCGTTTGCCTGCGCCTTCCAAGCCTTCTGAGTTGCCACCATCTTCTACTTCATCCTCTGCTTTTTCTGTTGTAAATCCTGTAATTCAGGCTGTTGGATCTTCTCCAGCAATGAATGTAATCACTCAGGCACCATCTTTACTTTCCTCTGGACCAAGTTTTGTCTCTCAGGCTAGTACCCTGACCTTGAGGATTTCTCCACCTGAACCACAGAGTTTTGCAAGTAAAACAGGCTCTGAAACTAAAATAACATATAGCTCAGGAGCACAGCCTGTTAGTACAGCCAGTCTCATTCCTCTCCAGTCTGGTAGTTTTGCCTTGCTACAGCTCCCAGGACAAAAGCCTGTTCCTAGCTCCATTCTCCAGCATGTTGCTTCCCTTCATATGAAGAAAGAATCCCAGAATGCAGATAAGAAAGATGAAACAAACTCTGTAAAAAGAGAGAAGGAAACTAAGGCAGCTGTACAGTCAGAAGGAGAAAGTATAGGTTCTGAGGCTAGTATAATTAAGCAGAATTCAGGAACTATTTCCTCAAAGGAAACCTTGAATGATTCCTTGAAAGATGGGGGTGATTGTGTGAATGAAGATCCCTCTACAGAAAAAGACCCCACAACTGTCAAACCTTCTGAGCACTCCTTCACTGAATCACACACAGGTGAAGATTGTAAAGGTGTTACTGAAGATCGTGGGACTAGAAATCATAACAGTTCCAAAGAAAAACTGACTGTTTTAGAAGTTAGGACTGTTTCTGAAAAATCCAGTAATGTGACCGTACAAAATCTGAGTAAAGTACAACTTCAAAAGTCTGGTGATGTGAAGGTGGAGCAGCGGAAAGAATTAGGTAATCCAGATGAAAAACCAAATGAATTTCTGTTTATTGAATTATCAGGAAACAAAGTTATACTTCAGAAACAGTGTAATCCACAGCCAGAGGCCAAGGAGAAGAATTGTGTGGACTCTCTGGAGAAGGACAGTATTAGAGAGAGATGGAAAAAGTATCCAAAGAGCCCCTTGGTCCGAAAACATGTTAGAACTTCAGAAGAATGTAAAAAAGAGGCAGATGAGCAATTAATTAGAGAATCAAAGCCATATCAGGAAGATTCAGATGTGTTTCAAGAAGAACAGGACATGTCTGGTCTCTATGAGAAAAGTGGAATTTGTGAGAATGATGGAGTTTTAAAAACTGAGTGTGATTCCTGGAGTAGGATTGCTAATCCTGCAGCCTTCTCCATCATTCCTAGGCGAGTTACAAAAGGAAACAGAACGAATGAACTTTATCAGGGTGACTTACTACTACCAGGAAAACAGATTAAACCAAAGCAAGACCAGAAAAATAGAAAAAGCAGTGCTGACTTCCTTGGCTTGGATTTGGAAGAGGAGGATGAAGATGAGAATGAAAAAACTGATGATTCTGTTGATGAAATTGTGGATGTTGTGTCTGACTACCAGAGTGAGGAGATTGATGATGTAGAAAAGGTGGTGAGCCCATTTTTGTTGTGACTGAAATCTGAAGGATTTAAATGATTAGAGATAATAGCTTTTTCAGAATATCAGTAAGACCTAATACATTTATTTAGATGTGTAGGGTTAGACAATGAAAATGACCTTACAGTTTTTAGGATTGGTTAGGCAATGTTTTTTGGATTTCTCTCTTTTTTTTTTTTTTTTGAGATTTATTATGGTAAGGGTGGCTTGAGTCTTTGGGGTATATAGATGCTTAAGGGTCCCTACCAAGTTGGATTTCAAAAAGATGTTTGAAATATTATATTTATTTGACCTTAGTTTATGGAATATTTTCTATTTTGAGTGATTGTAGCTTATCCAGTACATATAATAAATGGGTGGGTGACCTTAGAACTAGGAAGAGAACTTATTTGTATCTCAAAAGAAATTTTTTTGAAGGCGAGCCTGGAAAATACCATACAATATTTTAATAAAATTAATCATTTTTTGTAATACACCATTTATAGTTTTAAAAATTTTTATGCAGCATTTTTGTGGACTTTTTATTGGAATATATTTACTGAACTAACTGGAGGATAATAGAGGACATGGGTTACAAAAACTTTTCTGCAAGTAGAAATAGTAAATATTTTAGACTTGGCAGGATAAACCACAGAACTGAGTGCAGAAGCAGCCACTAACAATATGTAAGAGAATGAATATAGCTGTGACATTATAAAAACAGGTAGTAAATTGCTGACCCCTCTGACAAAAGATCTGATATAAAAACTAAGGCAGCCATATTCTGCTGCCTGCAGGGTGTCCTGAAATTTGAACTGTGTTCCTCTCTTTAAGGCTGAGGAGATAGCGGCAATCTAAGTGGCTGCCTGGCAAGCACAAGGATCTAAGTTCAATCCCTGATCCCCAGTACCATGTGCTGCTGGCCACTGAAAACTGATGAGGTGGTGCATGCCTGCAATCCCAGTGCTGGGGAGTCTGACCTACGTAGTGAGATCCAGTACCAAATAAATACACAGTGATTTTAAAGAGAAAAGAAGAGTAGATGACAGAGCATTTCTATACCAGTTATCTTGCAGCTGGTGGTTTGAAACTACCATTTCCTTGGGATTCACTCAGCCCCTCTGTTATCTTACCCTTCTTTATTAACATCTAACTGCTTAGGTAAAACACAGGAAAAATATTACTGTTTTATAACTATAGCTTTCAGTGATACAAGAAGTTCCCTGCACCAAGTTTGCCATACTGGTCTAGATAAATACATCAAAGAAGAAACCAGTCCAGTCTTGAAAGACAATGAATACAGCTGGGCATGCATACCTGTCATCCTAGCTATTCTGGAAGCTGAGGCAGGAAGATCACAAGTTTGATGCCAGCCTGGATTACTTAGGGAGACCCTGTGTTAAAATTCAAAGGATGAGACGGGGCTACGGATGTTTCTTTGCTTCCTGATGCAGTCCTCGGCACTGAAAACAAAATGAAATAAAACACACTGAACTGCTCTGAGTGGAACTGACAATAAAACCTTAAGAGTGCCTTAGTCATGAGGAGGTGTTGCTTGAATGTGCTAATAGGAATTTTTTTTGGTTTTTGTTTTTTTCTTGAAGCAGATTCTCATTTATGTAGTCCAGGCTAGCCTTGACCTCACTTTCTAGCCCAGACTAGCTTCAAACTCACAATACTCCTCCTGTCTCATCTTCCAAGTGTTAGGACTATAGGTGTGTGCCACCATGTCCAGTTTAGTAGGGAATCCTACAAATTGTATTGTCCTTTCAAATCTAAAAACTTTATATTAAATTGTCTCTAAAATCTTAAATTCTACATTATATTTCCCACCCCTAAATTATCTTTATGCTTAACATTATTTTAGATGGTTTGAGGAAAGTTGTGAATAATTAGTCTTCCATTATGAAAGTTAGATGTTAACTCAATAAGCCTGTAATTAAAATCATGAAATAAGACTTTTTCAGTTTAAATATTGTAAACCATATATATACATTACTAACTTTAGATTTTGTTAGGATTGTGTTAATTTGCTTCTTGGAGTTAAATATATATATTGTTTATAATGCTTAAGTTTAATATACATTGACATACTTAAATTGGGGAAGAAACAAAGGATAGCTTATATTTAGTGGCAGCACTTTACATAATTTGGAGGTAATTTTCCAACAATTCTAAATTATTACTATTTTTATTTCTATTTTATTTTTTTGGCGGAACCAGGGATTGAACTCAGGGCCTTATACTTACCTGGCAGGGGAGATGCCATGATCATGAACTCAGGGCCTTGCAGGTACCAGGGAAGCACTTATTCCACTGAGTCATCTCCCTGGCCCCACAAAGAATTTGTGTTTTTTTTTTGTTGTTGTTGTTGTTGTTGTTGTTTTTTTTTTTTTTTGCAGAACCAGGGATTGAACTCAGGCCCTTGTGTTTTTGCCAGGCATCTAAATGATAAAATGATTGAAATGCTTCATTTTGAGTTACGCCTCTGATACAGTGCAAGCATAGATAGCAGATAACATTCCTTGTTTAGTTTTAACTGTGGTAAACACTTGTTTTAAAGGTGGACTCAAAAATTCCTGCTTATTACATATACCCATGTAATTCTGTTAAAGAAATATCCAGTGAATTTCTACAAGTGCTCGATTAAAAAAAATGCAAATTTGATTGATTCCTTTTTAGGCATAGGAAGCACAGCAATCTGGGTTTCTTCTAAAACCCAAATTTCTCATTAGAAACCATTCTCTATGTCTGGTAGTGTGATTAAGAGACGTAGAAGACTAATCTGGGTTCTGTTCTTTTTTTTATATCTGTTGGTCCGTGTCCCCTGCTCCCCACCCCCCTTTTTTTTTTTTGCTAACAATTCAACTCAGGACCTTGTACTTCCCAGACAGGCTCTATGCTGCCGAGCTATATCTTGGGCCCCTGGCATGTGTTAATATGTGTTGATTTGTGGTATTTGATACAGTTGATCATCAGGTTCCCTTAAAACAGAAACATGCAAAGTATTTGCTGTATCATTGAATTATACTTGTAGGTACACAAATAGTTTTCTTCTTTCCAAACTATTTTTTGCTGTTATTACTGTTATTTGATCTTAGGATTTATGAAGCAGGGCAAGCCGCTCAGGATCTCTTCTGTCTGTTGCAGACAGAAGCATTCTTTCTCCCAATAAATATATTTTGCTCTTTAAAAAAAAGATTTATGAAGCCAGGATAGCTGCTTTTGGAGTCTGAAACAGGTTACCCTGGGCAACTTAAACAGTCTCAGTAATAATAAAGAGCTGGGGTTGTAGCTCAGCACTAATGCACTTAGCTAATATGTACGAGGCCCTGCGTTCAATCCTTGGTACCACAAAAAAATAAGTAAAAGAAAATAATGAACTAATATACCCAAAACTAATGATCTCCTAGAAATATTATTGAAGCATCAGTATAGACATCTGGGAACTATTCATATCATTTGTTAGCAAGTTAAGAATTACAAGTACTCATGGTATAATGTCAGTGTTTGGCACTGGTTGGTTTTGTAATGAGAGTTTGCAGTTGAGGGTTGGGGTGTGCCTCCCAACATAATATTTACTATTATACTAATGTATTTCAGAATAACTGTCTAGAATACATTGAGGATGATGAAGAGCATGTGGATATTGAAACTGTAGAAGAGCTTTCAGAGGAAATTAATGTTGCCCACAAGAAGACCATTACAGCTCACACACAGTCATTCAAGCAGTAAGTTTTATGTATCTTAATTATTGTCATTGTTTTAGAGCCAGAAAGAAAACTAGCTACTCTGTTTAGGGTCTCTTAAGTTATAGATCTGGTTTCCTTATTGCTCTTTTTTTCTGATGAGTACAAATAAGCTTGGCAACTGGGGCTTTGGTCATAGTCATAGCTGGGGGACATTTTTGTGCAACATAAATAACTTTTTTTTTGGTACCAGGGATTGAATTCAGGACCTTTTGCTTACCAGGCAGATGCTTATGCTGCTGAGCTGTCTCCCCGGCCCAATAAAGTGATTTTTGAACTAGATGCACTGGCATAAAAGTACTAGTGGTGGTAGTTTTAGGTATTGAACCTTAAGCAAGTCCTAGGTCTTTTTCAATTTAAGGTCTTTTTGAGACAGTTTCACTGTGTAGCCCAGACTGGCCTTGAAATTATGGGTTATCCTCTTGCCTCAGCTTCCTGCTGAGTACCACTGGGTGAGGCTTGCAGTCTGAACATAGCTCAACAGCATAAATGCCTCCTGGGTAATCACAAGGTTCTGAGGTCAATACCAAAGAGAAAAAACAAAAAACAAAACCTCATATTCTTGACCTATGAAATGAGGGAAATGAAGTGTTAAATCAGTATGTAGCCAGCCTAATACCTAATAACTAGCCTAACAACTAATATTAATAAACTACCTAGGGCCGGCCAGACAGCTCAGTTGACTACCTAAGCACCTGCTTAGGTAGTGCAGTCGCTGGAGTTCCATCCCCGGCATGCCGGCTCCACCCCTAGGGCATGCAGAGAGGGCAGTTGAGAGGGTGATTGAGACTGGGTAAATAGAAACATACCTTGATAATAGATTGGAACAATGAAGTGCCAATAATTAACACAGAATATAAAGGAACAGGCCAGGGAGATAGCTTGGCAGCATAAGTGCCTGCCTAGCAGGTACAAGGTCCTGAGTTTGATCCATGGCCAAAAAAAAAAAAAAAAACAAATTAGAGGGGGCAAGGGTACAGTGGTGTAGAGCATGTTTAACTTGCCTGAGGCTCTGAGTTTAATTCCCAACACTGGTTATTCACATTACGATTCTAATTTTTAAGTAAAAAAGATTAAAAATTAAAAAAATTCTGTCAGAACATCATGAAAATTGTGAAAAGGCAAACTCAGTCTATAAGAATATTAAATAGAACTATGATTACCTGACAAAGGATGTCTTTTTTTTTTTTTTTTTTTTTTTTTGGCGGAACTGGGAATTGAACTCAGGCCTTTGCCCTTGCCAGGGAAACACTTAATTCTACTGAGCAATCTCCCAGCCCCAAGTCTTAAAAGATGATCCAGTGGAAAAGTAATGTATAGCACAAGTGGTTTAGGAAAGGAGAAACCAGAAAGCACTTACAAATTTAACTTAACAATTAATAAGGGAAATGGAAATTAAACCATAAAACCATAATGACAATTCATGCTCATATGATTGGCAAAAATGGATATTTTCCATAGCATTATTATTTAGGTATAGAGCAATGTGATTATTTTTTTAAATGTATTTATTACAGGATCTACAGGTTCTCACTACACAGATCAGACTTGTAGTGAACCTCCTGTTTTCAGCAATCCAAATGCTGGGATTACAGGGGTATGCCCCCATACCCAGTCTTAATTGCCCTCTTAGCGCACCCTGGGGGCTGGGCTAGCATGGCAGGCTGTGGATTGAAACCCCAGCCCCTGCATCTGCCTAAGCACGAGACTTTGGTTCTGCTCAGCTATCTGGCTGGCCCTGCACAATGTGATTTGACGTCTATTGAAGTTGAAGATGAGCACACTTCGTGGACCTAGCAATTTTTAACTCTTTATGTCATAGAAAAGTTCACACATACTTACAAGAATTCACATTAGGAACTGTCCATTGCAACATTGTTTGCTGCTTTTGAGGATACTTATATATAGGGGGGAAAATTGAGGGGGTAGAATTTATACTGTGAAGATTATAACAGTTTAAAAGATTGACTGATTTTTGTCTTTTGAGTCAAGGTCTTGCTATGTACTTCAGGCTAACCTTGAGTTCACTGTGTGGCTCAAGCTGACTTCAAACTGAGGGCAATTTTCTTGCCTTTACTTTCTGAGTGCCTGGGATTATAGGCATGCACAATCATGCCCAGAGCGATGTGTATCAGCATCTGTGATATAATGCTGAGTGAAACAAATCAATTACAGAAAGATGAAACATGTACTACTTAACAATAGTAATTGCAGCAAAAATGTGAAGATACACATTTAAACTCAGTTCAGGAATGCTCACCTATAAGAAGATGGGAAGGAAGTGATTAAATAGACCACACACAGGAGGATCTGTTTTATGGATATCTCTCAGCTGTGTAGGGTACTTGTATTTGTATAATTTCATGTTTCAAATTATTTCATAAATGAAAATAATTCACCATTTCAATGAATATTTGTATTTAAAGGAAAAAAGTATACTGGGGTATAAACAATGTGGCATCTCTTGCATCTTGGGAGAAATAATTTCATTATAATTTAGACAGTTTGGGATGTCATGGTTTAATGTAGCTGTTAGATAAATTCTAAATTATTGAATTTCAGTATATTAAACAGTACTGTCTTTGTCTAGGTGCCGTAACCATGCAGATGAAAAAGCTACTGAAAGAAATCGAAAGGTATTTAAAATATGCTTAGCCAAAATTATTTATAGGGGCTGGGGAGATGGCTCAGTAGCATAAGTGCTTCCCTGGCAAGTGCAAGGGTCTGAGTTCAATCCCCAGTTCTGGGAAAAAAAAAAAAAAAAAATTTATGGTAGTCCCTCACTATTTCGCAGTTATCTTTTGTAGACTCACTTTTTCATGGGTATTCAAAAAATGTTGATCTAAATTATCACAGATTTTTCTCTATTTCGTGGGATTTTGCATTATCATACAATGTACATATGTTAAAATTATGTAGGTTTATGAGATTAGAAAATGGTTAACATTAGAACTGTGTTTATTTTATTTATTTATTTATTTTACTGGGAAGTACATATTTCAAATTAGCTGTGCTCAGTTTAGATGATCCCAATTTTGTTGGCAGCCCCCTCTGCATCATAATCAGGAGCCAGTCAAACATATGCCTTCTCTCCGTCAGGCCTGATAAGAACTTCTTCTTAGTTGAATTGGTGCTTATTGGCTTTGACATCCACAATGGGAGTGTGTTGTTGTCCTCAGTCTTTTTCATGGCTAACTCTGTGGTCAGGGGGAACTTGATGATGGCATAGTGGTCAAGCTTGTTTCTTCTGGGGTGCTCTTCAGAGGGTATTTGGGCTGCCTCCAGAGCTGCAGTGGGACGGCAGAAAGTGGATGACATTCGTATCTTATTTTGTGGCTGTGCATGCCTTTCAGCATAGCCTTCTTGGCTTTCAGAGCTTTTGATTTGGCTTCAGCTTTGGGAGGGGCAGGGACTTTCTTCTTTGCCTTTGGTGCCATCTTGGTAAAAAGGCTCTAGAAGTATTTTTAAAAATATGGGGAAGGCTTATAAGAGTGTGGGAAGGGTTTATAAGGCCTTAAAATATATTTAAATATTAAAATGTTGCTACTTTGCTGATTTTCACTTACTGTGGGGGTGTCTGGAATGTAATCTCCATGATAAGTGAGGGACCAATATATTTAATAGAATTTAAAACATTATTAGCAAGGTTGAAAAAACACTTGCTATATTAACCATGATTGTTTTAGGGTGATTTTTAACATGTTCAACTCATCTCCCTTAGTAAACTTAAATGTATGCTCCCCCCCTTAATTCTCTCCCTCCCTTAAGAGGGTAGAATAATTTGGAGAAGTTAAAATGGGTATAGAATTTATCAAAAGTAATTATTTGAAAACCAATCCTATACTATATTGCTTTTTTTTTTTTTTTGTGGAACCAGGGATTGAACTCATGCCCTTGTACTTGCCAGGGAAGCACATATTTTCTACTGAGCCATCTCCCTGGCCCACTATATTGCTTTGGAGTGAGACACCCGTCAATCTTTGTTGACTAGGTTCATGATTTTCAGTGGCTTAAAAATTACTCTGTGACCAACAGTTAAAAGAGCCATGGAAGTATGATTGTTTAATTTTATAAATGCATTCAAGGGATGGTATCAGGATAGCATAATTAAGCAAGGATTCTTTTTATCCTCACAATAGGAATGGAAGAGTGCATAATGGTTTAAATTTTCCATTTTTATTCTGTCCTCTTAAAAGAGAAAAGAGAAAGGACAGTGGTGGGGATTGGGTTGGAAGATGATTGACTTCTAGTCTTTTCAGAAACCTCAGTATGATTGCTTTGGCATAAATCTGCTGTGAAGCTCTTATATAAGACATATTTCTGTCCTTATCATTTTGTATATGTTATACTCAGTTTTTCATTTTTTTTTTATATATTCTAAATCAGTTTTTAGATAATAGGAATTTTCAGAACAGCTTATTTACATGATCTGTTGTTTATTACCCAAGTCATTTCATGTAAATATTTGCAGTGCTTTACAGTACTTAATACTGATATTTTTCTCCCTCTTGTTGCGTCTTTTATTTGTTTACACTTTTAAATTTTTATTTTAGGGACGGGTCTACAGGGTGTCAAGAGTCTCACTACTAGATTGAACTTGTAGTGATCCATCTGTTTATAGCCTCCCAAGAGCGGGGGGGGGGGGGGTGTTAAACTCCACACCCCAGGCGCCTGCTTGCAGGCTGAGCTATTTGGCCAGCTTTTATTTATTTATTTGTTTGTTTGTTTATTTAATTATTTTTGTGGAACTGGGGATTGAACTCAGTCCTTTGCACTTTGCCAGGGAAGCATTCCACTGAGCCATCTCCCTGGCCCTCTTTTTTTCTTTTATTTTAAAGATAAGGTTTCACTAAGTTGGCCTTGAAGTTGTTCTGTAGCTCAGGCTGATCTCATGTTCCTTCTGGCTCAGTAGTTTTGAAGGTGAGAGTGGTGGGAGTTACAGTCACATGTGTGACCACACCCTGTTCTTCATACTATTACTGCATAATGGAGTTCTTTTTTTAATCAGATTTTATTGGGACATTTTAGATATGCATAATCCCACTCATCATAAAGAATTTATACCTGTATATGATGTAACTTCTCTTTTTCCCCCACTTCCTTACCTTCCTTCAACTTGTCCTTTCCTCCTCTCTTTTTTTAAAAAAAATTATTTAGTACAAGGTCTATAGGGTCTCATTACACAGACCAGACTTGTAGTAATCCTCTTGTTTGGAGCCTCCCAAGTGCTAGGATTATAGGCGCCCACTACCATGCCCAATCTCAGTTACCATCTCAGCATGCCCCAAGGCTGGTCCAACATGGCTTGTTGGGGATGGAACCCCAATCAGTACGCCTGACTAAGAAGGAGTTTTAATCCACTGAGCTATCTGGCCAGATCATCTTTCCTCATTTACAAAAGCTTTGCTTCTTCTTCTTTTTTTTTTTTTTTTCTTTTTTTATCCTTTACTTTTTTTCCTTCCCACTTCCTTATTCCACTCCCCATTTGAATATTTTCTTCCTCTTTCATAATACTTATTATACATTTAGGGTCTTATTTACACGTCTAGTTTTTTTTAAATTTATTTATTTGTATTTTAACTTGAAGAGTGAAAAATAGAAGCAAAAACTGAAAAAAATGACATAAACAGGGTAACAGAACAATACATATGTTACAGATTTTCCAAACATGAATAGCTAATTTTTTATATATATACACATATGTATATATATAATATTTATTTTTTAATAAAACAATCCAACATAGATCAGCAGTCCACAATTGAAGTGGGTTATCCATAGAAGTTGTTGACTTGAGCCCTTCGAAGCTCAGCATATTAACTTTGTATACCTCCATTTTTATACTTCTCTGCTGGATGGTTAAGGCTGAGTTAAAGCAAGACCTACATAACAAGAAATGTAGCTTTTGTATCAGATAAGGTCAGTCAGGTCCCCTCAGGGTTTGTTCTGCACTTTGTAGATCCCTTGTGGGGAGGGATCTACACTACAAAGTGTCAGCCTTGTGGATGAGTCATGGCCATTGCTTGACCAGTTTGCTCTCTGTAGAAGCCTGAGAGAAAGTTTTCTCTCCATGAGACTCTCCTTAGGCACACTATGCATCATTGATTGCATTCCTCTGTGGCCCCATAATTACCTTGATCAGAAAATTTGGGGCACTACTGAGATACACTTTTAGTTTTTTACAACAGAGAAACAATACAATATTTATACCTGTGTCTGATTTATTTCACATAAGATTATGGTCTCAAGATGCACTAGCTTACCTAGAAATGTCTCAATAGTAGTACTCTGTTGTGAAAAGAAAACCCACATTTTTATCCATTCATTAGGTAATGGGCATTTGGGCTGTTTCTGAGATTTGGCTATTTCAAACTATTCTTTTTTGTTACCCAAACAAGAAAAGAATTTTAAAAGTGGGCCTGATAGCTCAGCAGAACTATAGTACCTGCTTAGGCAGAGCACTGTGGCCTGGTTTGATACTCATCCTGCAGTTTGATCCCCATCCTGCCATTCTGGCCCTGCCCGAGGGGCTTGCTGAGACTCAATTGAGAGGGCCAGGGAGAAGGCTCAGTGGAATAAGTGGTTCCCTGGCAAGTGCAAGGGCCTGAGTTCAGTCCCCGGTTCCACCAAAAAAAAAAAAAGTTGTTGAGACTCAATTGAGACTAGGTGTGCTGGTACGCACCTGTAATCACAGCACTTGGGAGGCTAAAAACAGAATCACACACAAGTGAGTCTGATCTACGTAGTGAGACCCTGTAGACCCTGTCTTAAATACAGAAGAAAAAAAAGTTCATTCAGGTGTCTTTAACATGTCAGAAGAAATAAACTTAATGATACAGCTAAGTATTAGAAAGATGGATTAATATTTTAAGACTATTAAAATAGTATACAAATATAAAAATAATATACACTAAACCTATATAGCAACAAATCAATAGGTGTTATTGATGGGAAAAGAATATATTATATTTAAGAACCAGAAGAGGCCGTTAAAAGAATAGAAAAAAAGTTTCTGAAGATGTGGGTATAGATAGAAGGCCTTGTTGCATTTTATTATAAGCTGTTTTCTTTTTAATGTCTTTTGGAGACAGGGTCTCACTATGCAGTTCAGGCTGGCCTGAAGCTCACTTTGTAGCTCAAGCTGGTCTTCAACTCACAACAGTCCTCCTGCCTCAGCCTTCCAAGTGCTGGGATTACAGGCATGTGCCACCACGCCCGGCCTATTATAAGCTCTTGATGTATTTTGAACCTTACAAATATCCATAACTTTTTTTTTTTGTACAGGGAATCAAACTCAGGACATCGCACTTGCCAGGCAGGTGCTGTGCCACTGAGCCATATTCCCAGTTGTATCCATAATTTTTAAAGCCAGACATAATGTATGGCTATAGTCCTAGTTCTCGGGAGACGGAGGCAGGAGGATCACTGTGTTGAGGCCAGTTTGGGCTGTAAAATGAGTTTATGTGAAAATTTGTCTCAAAAAGACAAAGAAGAAGAAAAAGAAATTTTTACAATCGAAGTAGAGTAAAATAAAGGAGCTATAGGCATACTGAGGGTAGTAAAGAAGATTTTCCTAAAACAGTGCAGAATTTGAGTTTCAAATGTTAAATATTTAAATGAGGTGGAGGATTGGGAGGGAGGAAGAACAACTCATGAGGTACAGGTCAATGCCTGTATAATTGCAGGTTGTATTTTGGGAATTTCCTTTTGTTTGTTTGTTTTTTGAGATAAGGTCTCTGTGTATTCTAGACCGATCTTGAGGCTGTTTGTGTGTGTGTGTATATATATGGACGTGTGTATATATGTATGTATGTATTTAGTACAGGGTTTCACTATACAGATCGGACTCCTAGTGATCCTCCTATTTTCAGCCTCCCAAGTGCTGGGATTACAGACCCTCATGTTCACGCACGCCTAGTCTTAGTCATTGTCTCAGCGTGCCCTGTGGGCAAGGCCAGCACAGCATGTCAGTGATGGAACCCAGGGCCCTAATTGGGCTCAGTTTGTAGCCCAGGCTACTGGCAGCAATCCTCCTGCTTTAGCCGTCTGAGTGCTAGAATTACAGTTGTGCACTACCACACGCAGCTGAGATTTTTAATAGAATTTTTGGACAGAAAGATTATTTAGATTAGTGACGTGATCTTTTATTAAACTGAGAAAAGTCAAATCTCTTTTCTACCAGTCAGAATTTTCCCTTTTATTTTTCATGTAGTTGGTGTCATGAAAACTTTTATGAAGTTGTACAAGCAATGTTTTTGCAATCTCTTATTATCTTCCACCTCTAGATTTTTCCTCATTTGAGAACACTGAGATTTTAGCTTAGTGGTTCCAATCTCTTAGTGAGATTTTGATGTACTTACTTATTAGAATAGCTTGTATTTCCTCAGCAAAACCAAGACAAGACAAGACAAAAGAAAACTAATAAAAATAGACTGGTTTTTCTTATACATTTTAAAGGAAAAAAAAATAGCTTGTATTAGAATATACAATATTCTAATATACATTCTGTCTTATTCTTCTGTCATTGCTGGGACAAATACCCAGTGCCCAGAATGAAGGAAGGAAAGGTTTATTTATCTCACAGCTACTGGAAGTTTCAGTCCATATTCAGCTGGCTCCACGGCAGAGGGGCACATGGCAAAGAGCAGCAGTTCATGGCGGCTGAACAGCAACAACAACAAAGGGAAATATCTAAAGAAAGTCTGTCTCTGTGTCTGTTATATTACCTTCAGGCTTTCTGCCCCAGGCTGAAGGAAGTACTCAGACCCATAATCCCAGCAGTACTAAAACCCATAATCCCAGCCTTGGATCACACACAGTTCTAGTGGATCGTGAATTAATCACAAACTCTAGAAGTCCCCACCCCATGACTACATGAGGCTTTGGGGGGGACAACTAGACACAGACCAAAACACATTGTTAGCATTGTTGCAAGTAAATTTGGAGGAAGGACATAAGATGATAGCAAGAGGAGCAGTTGAGGGACTGTAACAGCATTCCAGATAGATGTTACTAGGTACCTCAGAAAGAGAGCATTGAGTGTCTTTGCGGTAGAAGAGGAGGGCAAGTCCATGTGAAAGACGTTGAAGCACTCTTGTTTGGACAGGCCTCATCAGTTCCTCTAAAACTGAAACCTGATTATTGGAGTGACAAGCTACAGAAAGAAGCAGAAGCTTTTGCTTATTATCGCCGGACACATACTGCCAATGAGCGGCGGCGGCGTGGTGAAATGAGAGAGCTCTTTGAAAAACTGAAGATCACATTGGGATTACTTCATTCTTCCAAGGTTTCCAAAAGTCTCATTCTTACTCGTGTAAGTAAATGTTTCATGTAAATGACAACCAAAAAAAGACCTTGGAGAGCAATCTTAAGGGGACCTATTTGTCGTATGTGGGAGATGGATGCAAACTAATGAATACCTGGTTAAGTCCCTTAGAGAAAAATTTAATATGTTGAGTTGTATCTTTTTATAGAAAGTTAAGGTTTTATTTGACAGAACTATCCTACCTTCAAATAAATCAGAAACTGACTTTAACATGTATTCCATCAATTGTTCTCACTAATTACATTTAGAACAGTTTATCACAGTAAAGCTATACATTGAGAGCTTTTTAAAAGAAAATCTGAAATATTCAAGCTAGCAAAAGTTTCACATTTGCAAATAGAATAAGGCAGTTTCATTCAAATTGCTTCAAGAAATTAAAGAAGTACTAGATAAACATATATATCCCTGAAGGGCAGTGTTATTTCATTTTTCTTTTGATTTTTGAGATAGTCTCACTGTGTAGTTCAGTCTGCTCTTGAACTTCCTGTGTAGTCCAGGCTGGTCTTGAATTCAATGCTGATGATCTCTTGACTCAGCCTCCTGAGTGCTGAGATTACAAATGTGTACCACCTCCTTCCACTGAGATTACTTTAAATTTGATCAGAATATGAGTATTTTGTTTGTTCTTGAAATAGATTATCTAGTTGACATTCAGTGATGCTCTTCAGAAATATTCATAATCTATTTTCCCTATAAATACAAGCCAGAAAATTTTATACAAAAAATTCTGGTATGTGGTAGTTTTATATGACTTTTATAAAATTCTCAAAATTCTTGTCTAATTTTTTTTCATTAAAGAAATTGCCTCCCTTGTGTATGAAAGAGTGGTTCAATTAACAATATACTTTTTTTTTATCCTAGGCATTCAGTGAAATTCAGGGACTAACAGATCAGGCAGACAAACTGATAGGACAGAAAAATCTCCTGACTAGAAAACGGAATATCTTGATACGAAAGGTATCATCTCTTTCAGGTGAGATATGTCAATGGTCTCTAGTAATGAGTTTAATAATACTTTTATCAAGGAGAAATCCTTAGTAGGCTTTTCAGATACTACTTAATTGAAGCTTGATCCCTTAAGTTTACAGTAGAAACTATCTTTTGAATGGGTAGAGGATATTGTCTGGATTATAATCTTGGTGGGTGTGGTGACACACACTTGTTTTAATCCCAGCACTTGGGGAGGTTGATCCAGGAGGGTAGTTGTGAGTTCAAGACCAGCCTGGGCTACAAAGTGAGCTCAAGGCCAGCCTGAACTACATAGTGAGACCCCAAAAAGACCCTCCCCCCAAAAAAGTCACTCTTGCCTTCCATAGTTTTGGGGAATACAGTTAAATCAACTGGATTTCAGTTGATTCTATTTCTCATTATTATGTGGGGTCATGAAAAGAGTGATAAATTTATTCCTTATCAACCTGTAGGTAAGACAGAAGAAGTGGTCCTGAAGAAGCTAGAGTATATTTATGCAAAACAACAAGCACTAGAGGCTCAAAAAAGAAAAAAGAAGATGGGAACAAATGAGTTTGATGAGTCTCCCAGAACTAGCAAACAGCAGGAAAGATCTTCTACATCATCTGTAGATCTCGGACAGATTTTTATTAATAACAGGAGGGGGAAACCCTTGATTCTTTCCAGAAAAAGAGACCAGGCCACAGGTAGGAGGGACATTCTCTGATTTCCTTAATTTAGATGAACATCAGTTAAGTAGACTGAATGTCTTCTCTTGGCCAATAGTGTTCCAGCTTTATTTTTTGTGGTACCAGGAATCGAACTCAGGACTTTGTGCTTGCCAGGCAGGTGTTTTTGTCACTGAGCTATGTCTCCAGCCTTGTTCCATTTTTAATTAAAGATGAGCTGTGTGAAAAGTAGAATATGAACTACATTAGCTTTCAGTGTCTGGCTTCAAATTCTCAAGCACACCATAAGAAATGAATTCTATCATTGCAACATTAAGCCCTACTTCTAATAGCCATCTTATAGTTATACATTTTTAATAACCTTATAACCTACCATCTTTTCAGATTTTATATATGATATTGTGATTTTCTGGCAGTTCTACTGACAAGTTGAGAAAAGTTGAAAATTTTTCATTTTAGACTGGTGTGGTGGCACATGCCTATAGTGCCAGCACTTGGGAGGCTGAGTCAGGAGGATCTCAGTGAATTCAAGGCCAGCCTGGGCTACATAGTGAGTTAGTTCAAGGCCAGCTTGCACTAAACTGTGAGACCTTGGCTCAAGAAAAAAAAAATTGCCCCACCCCTGGGGTACACTGTGATGGCATTTGAGGCAATTGAGACAGGCCATGGTGGTGTGTGCCTATAATTTCAGCTCTTGGGAGGGTGTAAACAGGTGGATCACTATGAGTCCTATCTATCTAGCTGTGAAACCCTGACCACCCTGTAAAACTTTCCATAAAATACAAAGAAAAAAAAATTATTTTTTGCTTATGATGATTGCCTTTATTTCTAGGTATGCAGGAGAATGAGCCAGGATCACTTGAGCCTAGGAGTTTAGAACTGTCCTGCCACATAAATGTGGCCTATAGGAGAAAAAAGGAAAAATTTAGTTTTGTTGAATCTTTCTATGTGTCTCATTAGACATAAAGAACAACAACAACAACAGAAAAGTCCTTAAGGTCTTCTGTCCTGATTTTGTAAATAAAGCCATAGATACATGACCATTACTTCCATTCGAATTTACTCAGGGTAACCTAGTATATGAATAAGAAAATCTGGTTTATTACATGAAACCAGGTGGACACTAAACCCACTAACACATTGAAGTCATTTTTTTTTTTTTTTAATGCGTTTGGTACAGGGTCTCACTATGCAGCTCAGACTTGAAGTGATCCACCTGTTTTCAGCTTCCCCCAGGGCTGGGATTACAGGTGTTGCAACATCATGCCTGGACTCTAGGGAGCGGGGCTGGCCTAGCATGTGGTGCTGAGGATCAAACTTTGGTCTCTGTGCTTGCTTAAGCAGGCGCTTTGTCCATTGAGCTATCTCACTGTTCATTTTGTTTTGTTTTTAGACAAGAATCTCACTATGTAGTTCAGGCTGGTCTTGAACTCAGTATATAGTCCAGGCTGGCCTTGAATTTTTAGCGACCCTCCTGCCTCAGCCTCCCAAGTTCTGAGGTTATAGGCGTTTTAATATTGCGTGTAAGAAAGAAATTTATTTTTAAATTTTATTTTACTTTTCATTTACTTTTTGAGATAGGGTCTCACTATATAGTTCAGGCTGACCTCAAACTCACAGCAATTTTCCTGTCTTGGCTTCCTTGAGTGCTGGGATTACAGGTGTGTGTGAACATACCCAGCTAGAAAGAAATTTATCGACCATTTAGTTTCTCTACATTTGAAATGTTTTTCTTGCCTTTAAGTGAAAGCATGGTCTTTTATCTGTAATTTTTTTTATCGTTATAGAAAACACATCTCCCAATACTCCACACACCTCTGCCAACCTCGTGATGACTCCACAAGGGCAATTACTTACCTTAAAAGGTCCCCTGCTCTCAGGACCAGTGGTAACTGTTTCTCCTGCTCTCTTAGAAACGGATTTGAAGCCTCAAGTTGCCAGTAGTGGTATGACTCAAACAGGTATATCATGTTGTCTTCTATGGGCATTAAAAAAAGTAAGCCCTGATATCTCAGTGAAAAGTCTTTGAATGTGTCCTATAATGATTAAGAGGTACATGTTCTGTTAACATTTGCTTTAGTAATTGTGTTTTTAGAATGAATCTAGCCTGATCTGTGGTATTAGTTGCTGTGTTTATCTGGGATTGAGAACTTTTTTGATTATTTTTAAGTAGGAAAAATAAAGATGCTAAAATGAAAGGAAGATGTTGAGGGACTATTGTCTTAGTCTTGATATTTACAAATATCAATTTTGTGTTACACTCAGAGTGTATATTCCCTCTTAATCAGCATGATTCAATTTAGGGGAAAGTTGAAAAGGAAGTCTTCAGGTCTTAGACATCTAAATTTCTGTTACAGTAACAGAATATCCTCACTAGTATTAAAATCCTAATTACTTCCTTGACATTGCCAGCAATAGTTCTTATTTGTACTGCTGAGTCCAATGTGGAGAACTTCTCTTTTTCGCTTACCATGATACCTTTAGGGCTTCATTTTTTCCTAAGAATAACAATTGGGTGAATAAAAATCAGCTTGGGGAGCAGTTCTATAAAATTATTAAATGGAGCTTTTCTGAGACAGGGTCTTACTAGGCAGTCTAGATTGACCTTGAACATCCTGTATAGTTTACAATGGCCTCAGACTTGTTATGTAACCCAGGCTAGCTTTGAGCCCATGATAATCCTCCTCCTTCTTCTACCTCAGGTGAAAAGAGTTAGCTGGGTATAGTGTTATGCACCACTATACACAGTTAAGTGGAATATACATACATACATACGTTCGTTTGTTCGTTCGTTCGTTCGTTTGTTCATTTATTGTGTGGCTGACTCAGCCCACACTGGGGGCAGGGCTGGTGCAGCGTGTGGTGCTGGGGATTGAACAGTGGCCCCCATGCTCTTGTGTAAGCAGGTGCTTTAGACCACTGAGTTATCTCACTGGCTCCAAGCTGAACTTTTATCATGATAGAATATCAGAGTCTTTTAGTTGGATTTTATTTGACTATTTCTTTCATCTGTGAATTTTTCCCCTCTAAAGGATTTTTATTATTATCTCAAGATGGTCATTTGGTGTAATGGTGGTGGGAGGGGAACAGTCATATCTGCTGTATATATAAATGAATTTTTTAAATTTTATTTTTCAGAAAACGATGACTTGTTTATGATGCCACGAATTGTTAATGTGACATCATTGGCCACAGAGGGAAGTTTGGTAGAAATGGGTGGCAGCAAATATCCACATGAACTTCCTGATGGCAAGCCATCTGAGCACCTGAAAGACACGGTCAGGAATGAAGATAACCTGGAGGATTCTGATAGAGTATCTTCTAGAGGAAACAACAGTGATAGAAGAATGGCATTGGGTCCAACACAAGCTTTTCTGACAAATAAAGATTCTGGTTTTTCACATATAGTTGATGTTTCTAGGATGCAGGAAACACAAGAGTTTTTACCTAAAAAGATTTCATGTGATGTAAGAGGGAATCAATATAAGTGGAAGGAGGGTGAATCAAGAGGAGAGAGAATAAGATCAAAAGAATCTCCATTTCATAAATTAAAGATGAAAGATCTCAAGGACTCAAGCATAGAGATGGAACTGAGGAAAGTAGCATCAGCTATAGAGGAAGCAGCTCTTGATCCCAGTGACCTGCTGACCAACATGGAAGATGATGATGATACTGATGCGACCCTGACTTCACTGCTCAATGAGATTGCCTTTCTTAATCAGCAGCTGAATGATGACTCTGTCAATATTGCTGAACTGCCCACCTCTGTGGATACAGAGTTTCCAGGAGATGCTCAGCGGTCCTTTATGAGTAAGCTTCCTCCTAGGAACAAAGCACCTTTCCATGTTGGCCACTTGGGAACAGATTTGAAAGAGATGCCTGATGACCAAGGAGAGAGTGACCCTATCAGCCCCCTCCTTTTGCACTTGGAAGATGATGACTTTTCTGAGAATGAGAAACAACTTGTTGAAACAGCTTCTGAGCCAGATGTTCTTAAGATTGTCATTGACTCTGAGATAAAGGATTCATTTCTTTCTCACAGGAAATCTAGTGATGGAGGGAAGAGTACTTCTGATCTCCCTGTAGAACGTGAAAATGTGTCCTCACCTCCCATCCTACACATGAAGACTGGCCTGGAGAATAGCAACACAGATACTTTGTGGAGGCCTATGCCAAAGTTAGCACCTTTAGGTTTAAAAGTAGCTAATCTTCCCAGTGATGCAGATGGTCAGACTCTCAAGGTGATGCCTTGTTTGGCACCTGTAGCTGCTAAAATTGGGTCAGTTGGACATAAAATGAACTTAACTGGGAGTGACCAGGAAAGCCGGGAAAGCAAGGTGATGCCTACATTGGCACCTATTATGGCTAAATTGGGCAACTCTGGGGTCTCACCAAGTTCTTCAGGGAAATGAACTTGTTTTTCTTAAGACAGAAACCAGGCTGTGAGGGGAAGTTGAACCTCACCTCCTTTCTCTGCAAGCATTTGTTTGTGTCATGGAACAATGATCCTTGACTTTGATAGTGCAGTAGATAAGAAAAAGGGGGTAGGGTGCTGACCCTGGTATAAGAAATAATATGAAATTCTGATCATGTTAAAATGTGTTACCTCACTTGTGGTGCTGGGTCCTCTAATCCTAAGAAGATGTGATCCATTACTGAACTCGAGGTGCCCCTTACCCAAGGAATTCATTCAAGACTCTGGCTCCATAGTGATACCTACTGCCCAAACCCCTAACTTCGCAAGAGAAAAGCTGTGTTAGATTTTGGAATTGCTTTGGACTAAATTGTTTCTGAGACCTCTTTGGTTAAATCTAAAATCTGAGGGATATGATGCATTTGTGCAAAAGGGATCCAGAAGAGATCATTTCAAGTTATTTCAGTGATTGAGATATAGGATATATACCGTGAAATACCAAAGTGAAGGATTTTATGTCATTTGGCAAAATTTTATCTTTTTTTATATCCTATGCAGCTTTCTTTTTCTTACCTTTTCAATCAGAATTCCATATGCAAGGCTTTTCATGAAGTAGGGATTCTTTAACTTTATTATTAAGGTGATTATTTTGAGATGTTAAAAACCATAGTTCTCCCTTACTGTCTTTGTGGGTATTGAAATATAATTTCATATTGCCAGGGATTTCTTATTTTGGAAGTAGGTAAGGAGGGGAACCTTCCCCATCACAAATCACATCACCCAAGAGATAGTTAAAATAAAAAGCATTCCCCCTTTAATCCCCCCTCCCCTCAACCAGAGACCATGGCCAAAATAAAAAAAAAATTGTGGGCTGGATGTTTTCCAGATCAAACCAGCCTCCCGGTGCTTGAAGGTTTCATTCACTGTTACCTGCACAGGTTGTAAAGAAAAGTCATAGTAGGCACTCTACCAGGGAAATAAGGCAGTATTTGAATCATGAGATATATTTTTTATCTACTATCATGGATTCAATGATCTGTAGAGCTTTTTCACTCATTAACTGTCAGGGTATGAAGGACTGACAGCCTGTAAAGATAAAGATATTTATATTTTTGTATAGTTGTTTTCATAGATTTCTCAAAGGCTGAAGTTTTCAACCTAGAAGATGAGATTTGTATTGAGTATAGAAAAGTTTCCTATCTAGTTTGTAAATAATCATGGTGCACTTGAGGGGTCTCTTGGAAACTCCTGGGGGCAAGAATCACTATTCTGAAAAATGTATAGACTGGGATTTAGCTGCTGCATTTTGCCTTTCTTAAATAATTATATTTTGGAATGTAACCCCCTCTTCTGTCTTCACTGACAGGATTTGCTTGTGTTGTAAAACACTTAACACAAGAGCTTCCACTGCCTGGGCTGTGCCTAGGTCATGCTGTTTCTGCTGTATCCTCCTTTACCCAAATCCCACTCAGCATATCTTCATGGTTGAGAGACCAGCTTTGGAATGGGTCTAGCCAGTGATTATTACTTCCACAGCAGATTCCCTTTCCATTAACTCTGGCCATCAACTGGTCTAAAAGGTTAGGAAAGCTTCCTTTGCAAAATGCAGAGATAACAAATTCTTTGTTGGTTTTGTGCTACTTGCCTTTCTAGACCTGTCCACTGGCACTTAACCCCTCTCTACTGAGGAAGCTTGAATTAGAGTGCTCCTCAGCTTCTCCTTGTCTCTTCTCTTTATCCAGCAGATTTTATTCAATGCCTTAGCCAAGGAGTTTAGCGCCTGTCTCTCTTGCTAATAGTCATTGGAGATGCAAGTTCTTTAATCTGGATACACTAGATTTCCATTGTTTTATTGTTTGTCTCTTCTCTGCTCTCCCCGACTTCCCAAGGCTCTTGTGGTTTTTGAGGATCAGCCAAGGATTAGGCAAGGGAGTGAAGAATCCTCAGGAAGAGAAGGACCATTTCTCATTTTTGAACACTTTCTCTTTTTAAGAAGAAAACAGGTTTAGGTCAATTCTTGAACACTTGAGTATGCTTATAAAGATGTACAGAGATGGAAATGAGGTATTCCAGGTGTTCGTGGAAGGCTGCAGATGTCAACACACACCCCAAATTACAGTGTTCTCAAGACAGATCTAGGAGTCATCAGGGCTAATTTGAGGAGGGCTCAAGTCTTCAGAATAGTCCTGCAGTCTTGACAGAAATTTAAACTCTCCAAAAAACTCCTACCCTTTAACCTTGCTCCAGAAGAAACTGATCTATGAAAATTAATGTGTGATAATGAAAGATGAAGTTAAGTAAGAAGAGTTGAGAAGCCTGGAAGACAGCACTCACCCTAACTATAAGACGCATGATCTCAGTAGACCAATAATTCACCTTTTTATACATCTGTAAATAAATGGAATGTTTTTAAGAATATAATTATGTCAGATTTAGCATTTTCTTTTATATATTAAATATATATCTTTCCTTTTCTGCTTTTGAAAGTGACTATTTTTTTAGAAACAACAGAAGTTTGGTGATCGAAATAAATCAGTTATACTAATTAAAACAGGACTTGCTGTTGGAAGGTTTTTGCAAAATTGGAGTAAAGAATTTTTAACGCCCTGAGACATATTTGAGAGAGGGTGTTTTGAATTTTTATCATAGGAATTCCTTCCCATTCCTGACATGCTGTTTTGGGGAGGTTTTTAGTTTTGTAGTCCTTGCAGATTGTTGTACCAAAGAGGCTTCAAAATTGTGTACAAATTCACATGTATTTGTTTTAGAAGTCATTCTACAGTGAAAGCTGGCCTCATGGTACCACTGTGTAAAAGGCAGTTTATCTGTTATCTTAGGGAATAGGACATAAAACACAGTAGCTAAGATAATAAGTGTTCTAAGGTTAGATGTTAACTACTTTCATAATTTACAGTTTTGCACATAGTTTACCATTTTATTAAAGGAGTCCTTTTGACATTGAGGTACTGCTAATCTAAGATTGCCAAACACATCAAGTTCAGTTATAAAAGCTTCATACATACTATTCGTTTGTATAATTTTATAATAAATGCATTTTTTCAGAATTATGGATGAAATACCTGATACAAGGCCTTTCTGTAACAGATTGGAAAATATTTTGAACATGAGACAAAGGCAATCTATATTTTTTTTGCTGTGCTATGATATGGTGTTATAGTTTATTATGGCTATAACTGGTACTGAGAATGGGCTGAGGTGAATTGAGGTAAATATACTTTGAAGAAGAGTCTAAAGTGAGTTGTAAACATACTTTGAAGAAGGGTCTAAAAAAGTGATGGCTCTTGTCTTAGAATTTAAAAGTCACAGTATAGGCAGCACATCTTTACATTTTTAAAATGGAAAAATGACTAATGACCAAAAATTGATAAATTTCCTGTGCGGAATCATTAGTTTTGAATAGTCCTATAAAGGCATCAAGATTCCCATGCTCTTGTATTGTTGGTTTTGACTTTTCATATGGACATGAATTCATAAAAAATGAGGTAGTCACCTATCGTCAGTTGAATGAAATCCATTAAAATGCATATTTGGAATAAAGAAATAATTTGATATATACAACTCTAAAACTGAGACAACTGTAGTATGTTAAATAGGATGGAACTGCTGTATACAAGACACATAAGTCGTCCTTTTTTTTTTTTGTTTTTTTTTTGTTTTTTGTTTTTGCGGTGCCGGGGATTGAATTCAGGACCCTGCGCTTGCCAGAAGACGTGTAAGTGTTAATAGTGATGGAATTGTACGTGGAGAATGGAGGCTGAGGATGAATTGGAAATTTTGAGACAAAAGCTGTATCATTGTGAAATCCTACTAGTAGAGAATTGTTAACTAGGAAAGCAGTGGAAGCATTGCCTTGAGATTTATCCTGTTTCTAACTGCAGTCATTGGAGTAGCTGACTTACAGTGCCTTGCATATAAAGGTGCTCAAAATATGCTTGAATTGATGAGCAAATATTTAATCTGGCCTGTTAGTTTTCTAAGTTCTTGTAACTGCCCCTTATTTGCAATTTTTAAGAAATTTGATACAAGCTGTGGATGCTGTGGGCACAGGCCTCACTGCCTGTAATTGCTGTTGTTCAGGAGTCTGTCAGGAAGACTGCAAGTTTGTGGCCAATCTGGTCTACCTACTGAACCCCTATCTCAAAATTTTAAAAAAAGAGAAAAAGGGCTGGGAATGTAGTTCAGGGACGAGTGCCCCTAGTTTGATTCCTAGTATTGAAAAAAATCATAATGCTAAACAAGATGTGTGTAATGTCTGTTATCAACAGTTACTTCAGAATTGGTAAACATGTATATGTTTAAGACATAAGCAGAATAAAAAGTAGTTATGAAGATAAAACATAAGAGCTGGGTAGCAAGTATTTGAACAATGGAAATTTTGTGCTGGACCTGAGACTTTTTTTTTTGTACTGAGGATTGAGCTCAGGACTTTCTGCTTGCCACACAGGCGCTTATGCCGCTGAACTATCTTCTCAGCACCTGACAACTAATTTCTGAGGGGTTAATGAAGCATGGAAGTCTATGGGGTGGCAAACCTATGGCATGTATCCACAGCACGGTGGGAAAGCTCTAAAAAGATTTCTGTCACAGCCCTATTCTCACATTGGTCCTCAAAGGCAGGGTGGTACTTAGACAGTTAAGATTGGGAAGAATTTAAAATGTGTCCTTTTGACCTTGGGCTGGAAATATCCAGATTCCAGACTTAAATTTCATTACACTGTTCGAAAATTTTTCATTGTAGATAAGCGGTTACTTAGAATTATGAGCGTAGTTTTAGTTTCAGAGAAGGCTAATTTAGGGAACATTTTTTGTAAGGGCTAAATTAGCTTTGCACAAGAGATGGCCAATGACCGTCTAAACCTGGCCATCAGTGATTAGGTAAGAAAGCAATAGTTGACAACAAAGACACCAGGTACACCAGTTATAGCAATGTTGGTTGGTTCCTGTGGAGTCAAGTCACAAAAGGTTAAAGGAGTGAATCACCTGTTTCTAGAATTATGGCTAATAGCTCTTCTCTATTTGGGAAATCTGAAAATCCTATTTTATTTATTTGTCTTTTTGAAACAGGGTGGCTCACTTTGTAGCATAGGCTGGTCTCAACTCAAAACTATCCTGCCTCAGCCTCCCTAGTGCTGGAATTACAGGCATGCGCCACCGTGCCCGGCTGAAAATACTATTTTAATTTCATCAGATTTACAACGCATGGTTGAGGGGAACGAAGCCTTTTATGCCTTTGCCCCTAGTGTTCCAGGATGTGACATACTTGATGTTAATGTCAATCTGTAAGCTGTATTAGTCTTGTTTTTAATATCAAGTTGCAGTACACATAATGTTTTGTAATTTGGGTGCACATGGTCTTTGTTTAGGGACCCTTCTCTTGTGAACGTGTCATCTCGGGGATCACCGAGTCTTACGATTTAGGTTAACCTTATAGTATTTCTTTAAATATTACCAGGTGAAAAATCCTACAGATGTTTACATATGTGTGAAACATAAAGTACTGTATTTTCCACGTTTCCTCCTTGAACTAGAAAAGCTACTGAATCCAATCCCAGCAAGTTTTGTAGTGACCTTGGAAAGTATCACTCGTTAAAGGAGAAGTGTTTAAAATTTCCTTTGCCTGAAAGTTCGGTAGTAACAAGGCCCTAATTAACCAAGCACGCTGTAGAATTTAAGAGGCTAAGGAAACCATGAAACAAATACAGTATATCCCTTTGGCGCGTTCACTCCCTTTTCCATTTTCGCTGGAACTATTCCGGTCTTCAGTCTTACCCCTTCGTGGGAAGCAGATTATCCAACTCAAAACACCGTTGTTAGCTTTTGAATTGGCTTACGAAGAATCCTTTCCACGTGGGTCAAGGTAGGCCGGTAGAAATTATAAACCCAAACGCTTTAAATTCCAGCGCTTGGAGTGGATCGAGCAGAGCTTTGGCTGTATCACAACCTTGTAATTCTAACCTAGGAGTAAATTTCAACTACTGCTCCTCGGGACTATCAAATGCCAACATTAACACTTCTGGAGGCGTGGCTATCATTTCGGGGTTCTGGGAAGCGCCGTTCTCCGGGGGGCCAGGCCTGAAAATACCATAAAAGGTCTGATTCTTTCAAGTCTTAAGTTGTCTTCTGTTGACCTAAGAGCGGTACCCACAACTACACCGTGCGCAGTCCGTACTGTGGAGTCCGAAATCTTCAGATTTCTAGGCCTTTGCATTGGCTCCGCCTACATAGGCCTCGCTTGTCCACTCGGAAGCCACCCCTTGGCTGCAGACCGCACCCCCTCGCGTCAGCTCCGCCTTCCAGGCCGTAGGTCGGCCCAGGCTCTAGTTCGCGTTTTGAACCGCTCGTGCCACCATAGCTGCTGCGGTTGCTTTTGGTGGTGCCGCGGCGGAGCTGAAATCGCTCAGCGCGATGCCTGAGGGCGCTGTGAACCAGGCAGCCCTTATGCCCCGGGGCTGGTGAGGCTGGGCCCTAGCGGGGGCGCTGACGAGTAGCAGGGGTTTCTGGGCGGGTGGAAGAGAAAGATCAGGTGTGGAAGTCAGAGAGCGAGCCTCTTGAGGGTCGGGGGTGGGGGAGGGAGGCTGCGGTGGCAGACAGGCGTCAGGGCCAAAGCTAGCGACGGCTCTGAATCCCCACAGTCTCCCGGGGACCTTCCAAGGTGGCTACGGCCTCCTCCCTGGGACCCCGCAGTTGCCATGGGAACACTTGAGTACTAACGGAGACCAGATCAGCCACCACCCCTGCTAGAGTCCATCCCATGTAGTAAAAGCCTCTTAGAGGCGTAGGCCTGGCATTTCTTTGCGGCTAAGAATTTTTCTCTTTAGCTCAGGATTTTCTCCACCTTTTTAACTGTCTTTCCTACATAAGGAAACACGCAAGACTGGAAGGGATGAGGGATAGAGGGCAGTACCTAGAGGTCAAAGCTGCAGGCTCAGATAGGTACGAGACTCGTACTGTGATGCTGAGGTGGCCCCTGCCATCTCAAGCCAGTGAAAGGGTGCATTGAAAGGCCTTGTGGAGTGGGAAGTGCCATTCTTGAACCAAAGACTATTTAAAGGACTGTCCTAAGGCGATCCTTATCATGATGGCTGTGGAAGGGTCAACCATTACCAGCCGGATCAAGAACCTGCTGCGATCTCCATCCATCAAACTACGCAGGAGTAAGGCAGGAAACCGGCGAGAAGACCTCAGCTCCAAGGTGAGTCCTAGTATTAGCTGTGCCTCATTCCTTCCCTAACCTTTCCTACTTCGTGTTCCTTTTTCCGTCTTCCTCTTTCTTGGAAAGAAGAGAGTTCTTGGCTATTAAAGATCAAATATGCTTGTCTCTGCTCTTCAAGAAGGTACTGGCTTGGATTTAGGTTGAGGAAAAAAAGAACGGCAGGAATAAGCATGCGAGGTTCATGTGGGAGGTGAACAGGAAGGCAGCCTGAGTTCAACTGTGACCTCACTACAAACCAAGAATGTGCTTGAGGAAGCCAGTTGATGTGCCTGAATTTTCCTTCTTGTAAGAAGATAATGAGACCGCGTACCTGTGAAAGACTAAGCTGTGACTAATATGGATCCAGTTGTTAAAATAACAGCTGGAGTTATGTGAGATTGTAGAAATAATTGTTCTTCTCTGGAGTCAAAATGGATTCAGTTCTTTAAACCTATGTTAGTTTAACTGGAGCTTCTTGGCTTCTTAGGAATGATAACATGCCCATGTATGCCAGCAAAGCAGTTCTCCTGGCTTGCCCTTGAACAGTGCATATCCCATTCACTGTCTGTCAACAGCTACATCCTTCGCAGCAGCAGATGCTCTTCTTGAGCAGAATTCTTTCTTATTCCTTAACCTGGCTGGGTTTTGGACCTAATGCTGTATTCAACTTTGTTGGGCCCCTCGGCTATAGGAATATAGAAGTAGACTAAATTTATTTAATCTCTTGAGGGAGTGCAGGGCTTAGTTCCCATCAGGTCAGATTTTGTGTCTTACTAGAAGTCTGTAAACAGTAGCTTTGTGTGGTCAAGAATTGCTACAGGGAGCGTCACTTGAGACAGCACCATTTTATTGCCTTGCCTGGTACTTAGAGATGAGTAACTGTGATGATGAATGCTTTAGAGTGCTAATGTACATTGCGACAGAGTTCTGGGAGGACTTAATTCAGGTCCCTATCCCTGCTCAGAATCTTAATTGAATTTGGTAAGGTGAACAGTTTTCCTTTATATTTCAGCAGAATTGTATTGAATTAAAATTTGCTGCAAAGTTCCTTGATGGTAGAGATAGTAACTCTTCTTAGAACCTTAGAATCCTTTTTTTTTTTTTTTTTTTTTAATATGAGATCCCACTATACTGTCTAGGCAATTTAAAAAAAAAAATCTGCTTGCTTGTTTTCTTTCCTTCTTTCTCTTGATACAGTATCTCACGACTTAGTTTACACTGGTAGTGATCCTCCCATCTCAGCTTCTCCAGCCCTGGGATTGCGGATGTGTGCCTACATGCCTGCTTTTGTGCCCCCCCCACCACCACACACACATGGCCCACCAGGGGTTCCAGAGCTGGTATGGCATGCGATACCAGAGATCCAACTCGGGATCTTGCACTTGCCATTTTTTAATTCCAGGGCTCAAGTGGTCCTTTTTGAGTAACTGGGACTGCAGGTGTGTACCATCATGCCTGGTTCTTATTACTAATTGTACTTATGTCAAAAGCAGGAGAATGAGCCCCCAAATTAGAAAATGTCTTAGGTAAAATTTTTGCTTGTTTTTAGTATGGCACATGTTTATATTCTTTGCTGATAATTTGTCAATGCCCAGCACTATTAAAACTATCCCATATCTCCAGGCCTTTTTTTGGGGGGGGGCAGAAATGGTATATACATAATAAAAACATATAATATAGCTTAGTCTTCATTGTGAATACTTAGTAATTTTGGTGTGTCTCTCTATTCTTTAAAGCTTTTCATTAACATCATTAATATGTTTAACAATTGTTCATTGAGTACCTATTAAGTGTGGAATCAGTGATGAATAAAACATTCTTGCCATTATAGAGCCTGTGGCTAGGCAGACCTGTAAACAATTATACCTTGATGTGGCAAGCTCTTTTCTAGAAAGATGCATTAAGTTGTTAATGGAAGCACAGGGAAGGGGTCCCCAGTTTAAGGGAATAAGAAAGTCATCACAGAGGAAAGGATGTGTAAATTGTGAGTCTTGGGGTAAGAGGAGAGAGTTCTAGGAAATCAGTTATGGGGAGGCATCTGGTATCAGCATTAAGTATCCTTGTTTCACGTAGGATTTCCCTGCCTCACAGTACTTTAAAGGGCTTTCACTGTTCGAAAGCTATGTATAAACAAAATATTTAGCAGGAGTTGGATGACCCCTTGAATGGTGTGACAGAGCAGTAGTGCTTATCTTTAACACTCAACATGGATAGCTTTCTTTGTGGACCTAGAATCCTAGAGATGCCTAGCTTACCAGCCTTAGTGAAGGCTGTCTACCTAAGATTATTATAAAAACCTGCCTTGGGCAGGGGAGATAGTTCAGCAGCATACATACCTGCCTGGCAAGCTCAAAGTACTGAGTTCAATCCCCAGTACCAACACCAATAATAATAATAATAGCCTGCCTTGTGAAACTAACACAGGTGCTGGTCTATTAAGCTGCAGGAATTTCTTCAATATATGGTGGCTGTGGGTGATCATGGTAACAGAAAGCTGATGATTCTTAGCTAGCCAATTCTGAAATAAAATTTGAAGACAAATGGATGTGTCTTGGCTGGGGAAAGGGGCAAAGAAGGAAATGTTAGAGGACCTTTATGTAGCTCTTACCTCACGTGGCTCCTGCCTAGAATCACACTGTTCTGAGGTTATCTTCCTCTTTCTTTTCATTAAAATTAATACACTTATGTTTAGATCTGCTCCATAACTTTTGGTCACAGGGCCTTTGTGAACTGGCTTTACTACCTTGAAAAAAGACATAACTTTTTTCATGTATGTCTTTATTTCTTAAGATGAGGGTTCATTTTTTAAAATTTCACAGCATGATATAAATGCCAGAATAAAGTATGCAGTAAATAAAGGAGTAAATGAAATAATGATTTTTTTTTTTTTTTTTTGGCAGTACTAGGGATCAAACTCAGGACCTTTTGCTTACCAGGCAAACATTTATTCCATTGAGTTATCTCTCTAGCCAGAATGATTTAAATTTGTCTGATATAATGAGGTAACTTGGAAGTCCTGAAGAGTAAAAAAATTATCAGGAGTTTGTGACCTTTTTTGGAAGAGAAATCAAAACTAAGAATAACAGGATGAAAAAGAAGTAGAGCTAGATTTCACCTATAATTCCAGCACTCAGAAGGCTGAGACAGGAGAATCTCTAGTACAAAGCCAGCCTGAATTACACAGTGAGTCCAAGGTCAACCTGCACTACATGGTGAGGTCCTTTCTCAAAAAAAGAAATAAGTAGAGATGCAGCCTGTATAGATGCAAAGTGCCTAAGGGAGAAGGAAAGGGCATGAACCTTAGAAGGACTGCTCATTAAAGACTTTAATTCAGGATAGACCTACTTAAATATATGGTTAAAATATGGTCAAAAGCTGAAGGGAGAGAGCCAGTAGAGACGGAGATTTAAATTACTGCAGGGAGAGTTAATGAGAGCTGCTATTTTTATTAAGCTTTTTCCAAGGGAGGGGAATCTGCAGGGGAATAATTAAAAAAGAGTGATAAGAGGTTTTATGCCGGTTCTGCTGAGTTTTGAGGAAGTGTAAATTGAAGTTATCACTTATAAATACCCTTGAAGCTCAAATTCTGTATGTTTGTCAGGTCCTGCCTCCCATCTCAGTTGAGGCTCTTTTCTTTTCTAAAAAAAATATTTTATGAAAGAAACCCAAAGTTTCATAATCACATAATAGAATAGCAATAGTTGTTACATTGTGTATCATTATCTTTAAAGTAGTTACTCAGAGTGTAAGGCGTAAATCCAAAAGATTCTTACAAAAGGCAGTGTTTTCTTTAAGAAGAAAATGTCTGTGCTCTTGATAGAAAACCCTCTCCTTCTTTTCCTAAAGTTTCTGAAAGAGTTTTATTTGGAGTGAGCTGGTCTGTTATTTCTGTTTTAACAAAGCATAAAAATGGACTGAAGCTAAGCAGGAAGATTTAAGTTAGGGATACAAAAGGATTGCCTATACTGGGGGTTTGTTAGATTTTGAAACAGTTAAGTGAAGAAGTTTTGAAATCTTCCTCTTCCTCAATAGTTATTAAGTCAATCTGGGTATGGTTTGATCCCTTCTGGAAACAGGGGGTAAGGAGACTTTCTTCTTGTTTTTATAATTGCAAATCTAATCCCCCCCCTTTTTTTCCTGTATGATTATATGGAGGTACTTTAAGCCTTTTAATATAAGGCTTTAAGAAGAGTTCATGTGGGTGGATTCTGTGAAGGAGAAAGGCAATAATCTAATTTCAGTCTTTGCTTAGTGTTTGAGCCCAGATAGTAGTATTCAAATTCTTTGATCTGCCTAATTGGTAGGGAGAAACATACTCATTTTGAAAGCATTTGTGGATTATTAGTTCTAGTATGGAATTGGGAGAGCAATTGGGGGCAGGCAGTGAAGCATTAGAATATTCAGGCAAAGGGCCAGGGAAATGGCTCAGGGGAATAAGTGCTTCCCAGGCAAGCTCAAGGGCCTGAGTTCAATCCCCAGTTCCAGAAAAAAAAAAAAAAAAAGAGAATATTCAGGCAACATTTAAAAAGCATGTAAGTTTTCATCCCAGATGTATGGAATAAAAATCTCTCAGGGTAGAATTTGGTCATTGTGTAATGCTGTATTAAAGTTCATCAGAGGTCTACTGCTGGGTACGAACCTCTGGTCTAGATACTAGGACTCTGAAATCTGTTTTGTTTGTACTGAAGTCTTCACTGAGGCTTTATATCAAGTTGGGCATGGTGGTGCATGACTATAATCCCAGCTCCCAGGAGGCTGAAGCAGGAGGATCTCTGTGTGTTTAAGGCCAGTCTGGCCTCCACAGTGAGCTGAAGCCCAGTGTGAACTACATAGTGAAACCCTGACTCAAAAAATCAAAATGAGAAAAAAAAAAAAAGTATATCAAGCTAGCTTAGCAAGTCTGGTCTTTTCTGAATAGTCTTTATCTCTACTTAGATTTCTAGACTGATGGTTCTGTAAACTGCTCAGTGACTGACTTAAAAGAACTGCATTGTTGTGATGTCAGATCCTTGAGAACCTGATCATTGCTTTAAAGGCAAATGAGCAAGATTTTCCCCTGTGATCAGGACTAAGGAACTAGACTCAGGCCAGGCCTGTCACCATTTCACTATATACTTCCCTTTGGACTCAGGGAACAACAGTCTTTTAGGTACAAACTCCTGGTTCCCTGTCTAAGATTGATAACCAAGAGCAGGGCCCCTTGCAGCCAACAGTGCTGTCTCTCACCTTCCTATGTGAGTGACTTTGGTCAGGTTCTCACTGACTTTGCTCTCTGTGCTGTTTTCTTGAAGCAAAACTTATAAAGTGTCCTAAGATCCTTGGAACAGGTGGTATGCCATGAAAACCATCAGCATCCTCCTGGTTCTGTTTGATCTCCATTTCATCCTCCTTCCGGTGCCTGCAGCTGCCCTCAGCCTTCAAAGTGCTTCTCACCAGAGAGTAGGGATTCTTTTCTCTGTGGAACCCAAAAACCTTCTGCCTTTCTGTCCAAAAATAGACCAACCTCTTCAGGCTCTGAGATGTCTTTTATTTTCTTTTAATGTATTTGGTACAGGGTCTCACTATACAGCTGGGACTCATAGTGATGCTCCTGTTTTCAGCCCTCCCAGGGCTGGGATTACAGGTGTGCTCCACCACACCTAGTCTCATTGGCGTGCTCAGTGCCCCCAGGGCAGGGCCAGGGCTGGTGAGGCCTGTAGTGCCGGGGATTGAACCCCAGTCCCTGTGCTTGTTTAAGCAGACTCTTAGGCCACTGAGCTATCTCGCTGGCCCTAGGCTTGAGCCTTTCCTCTACTATTTCAGCTCACTCACCCCAGAGTCTAATAGTACTTCTGCTCTCCACATGTCTATTTCTTCTTTCTGCATTTCAGAACCAGTTCTCCTGTTGGATCAGTTCAAGTTATCCTGTTAGTTCCTGCCAGTGTTTTTAATGATTTGGGGACTTCAGTGTTTTGCTGATTTCACTCATGTCTTCCATTTGCCACCTCTGTGTTTATTTCTTGGCTAATGAAAAACATAGGTAGAAATTAGGCTTCATCTCAACCTCCATTGCTGCACTCCTACAATCTCAGGTTGGGCTTGTGACTGTAGGACCGCCCTTTGGAGAAACAGTACAGGGCTTGAACTATGTTTTTCTCTTCTTTTTTAAAAAATGTATTTAGTACAGGGTCTACAGGATCTCACTACATAGATCAGACTTGTAATGATCCTCCTGTTTTCACCCTCCCAAGTGCTGGGATTAGCAGAGGTGAGGTGTAGAAAGACCCCTGCTCACCTTTTTGAATACTTACTACCACTGTTTTCATTGGTTTTTGCCATAACTTCTGTTACCTCTCAAAATTAAAATAAAAATACATGTTGAGGGGGAATAAGAGTAAACATGATAGCCAGATTGGGCAATATAGACTTTTAGGGCTGGGCTGTTGTCAGTATTGTTTAAGATAGGCTTTTGCTATGTAGTTCAGGCGGCCTCAAACTAACAATGATCCTCTTGCCTCAGCCTCCCAATTAGGTGGGATGGTGGCAGGTATGTGACACTATACCTGGAATGAATGGGGTTGGCAGGCTTTTTTCTTTTTGAGCCAAGTTCTTGCTATGGGTTCAGGCTGACTCATCTTGAATTTGCACAATCCACTTGCCTCAGCCTCCCAAGTGCTGGGATTACAGGTGAGGGCCACCTCACCTTGGTGGGGATGGTACTTTTGATTGCTTGGATGTTCTTTTTATAGCCCATGGGGCATACACTAATTATGTCATAAAGGCACCTTTTATATTGGTCTTTTTTTGAGATAGGATTTTGCTATGCAGTTCAGGTTAGCCTTGAACTTGCTTCGTAGACCAGGTATCAAACTTGCAGTGATCCTTCTACCTCAGACTTGAGTGCTGGGATTAGAGGTGTGCACCATCACACTCTGGCAAAGGTGCATTGTTGTGGGTGTATAATACGCACATTTATTCTTTATTTTTTTTTTTTTTTTTGAGACAGGGTCTCACTGTGCAGTTCAGGCTGGCCTTAAGCTCACTTTGTAGCTCAGTCTGGTCTCGAACTCACAACAATCCTCCTGCCTCAGCCTCCCTAGTGCTGGGATTACAGGCATGCGCCACCACGCCCAGCTCTGCACATTTATTCTTTACAATATTTCTGTTGATGAATTATTAATTTCATGAATGTTATTATAGTAAACAATGAGTACCTAGCAGGAAAAATATATAAAAAATGAAGTATTGAATTTTTAGTATCTATTGTTTCTTAAAATCTTCAAAATTTTTGGCTATTTCTGATATACAAATTCTAAAAATAACAATAGAAATAAATTCCTATATGAACTATAATGCAAATACTAGGAGAACTCTACAAAAGAAAAACTTGGTCAACTAAGTCTTCACACATGACAATGCCACAGTCCATATACAATATACACACATCACTTATGCTGACAGTGCATGTGTTTTGCTTTCTTGCCCTTTTTCTAGTACACACTTGACATCTTGCTGGTCTTGCTGTATTGTCAGGAGGATCTTATACTGTGTTTAGTTAACAGGAACATAAAATACCAGGAAAATAGAGTACTGGATTCCTTTTTTTTTTTTTTTAATTGTCTTTTTGAGACAAAGTCTTGCTCAGCAATTCATTCTGGCCTTGAAATCATCTAGTTTGTTTTTGAACTCATTTTGTAGCCCAGGCTGGCCTTGATTGAACTCACAGCAATCCTCTTGTCTCAGCCTCCCAAGTATGGTGATCCCAGGTGTGCATCACTATACCTGGCCTAAATTCTTAATATGTGTATTGCATGTTTAGAGTAAATATCAACATTTTTAGAGCAGTTGTGCAATTGCTTATCAATCCTAAAAGGTAATGTCAGAAATTAATTCCTATATGAAGTGTAATGAAAATATGAATAAAACTCTAGAAAAAATAATGTTTCAATTATCACACCCATGGTAGTCTTCACAACTGTATGTTCCATGCACACATCTCTCTTACACTGGCAGAAAGCACATGTGCTTAGTCCTTTCCTATATAGCAGGCCATTCTTTTCTTTCTCTTATTTCTTTTTAAATGTTTGATTGATTGATTTGGTACAGGATCTCTCTAGGCAGCTCAGACACATAGTGATCCTCCTGTCTCAGCCTCCTGAGCACTGGGATCACAGGTGTGCACCACCACACTTGGTTTTGGTGGATGGCATGGCTCGCCCAGGGTTCCTGGACCAGCACGGCATGTGAGTCCTTGCAGCGGCTAGGTTAACCCTTAGATCCAGGCTATCTCCTCAGTCTCATGGCAGACCATTCTAGTCACTTCTCTTACCTTGTTTTGTCAGGCACTTCCTACTGTGTTGTACAATGTGCACTTAAGAGGAAAATAAGATGTCAGTAAAATAAAATATCATGATGTAATAGTCAGTGCTTAGAATAGACATTAACTTTACACTTCACCTGTTTACCTGCTTACAAAACCTAAAAGATAACATCACAAATAAAAACTTAGTTGGAATACAGTATAAATAAACACAAAAGCCTACCACAGAAAGAATCTTTGCTTCAACTGTCCAAGGCAGTCATCACACATTAAAACTGCATGTTCAGTGCACAAGTATAACTTCTACTGATAACACTGACGTTATGCTTTCTTGTCCTTTCTTAGAAGATGTAGTTGGTATTGTTTTGATTTTCCTGTTGTCGGTAGTAGGTCTTTGTGATGCTATGCCTGCCTGTTCACCTGTTAGCTCACCAGTGTGCAATTTTTATGCATAGTTCTTTGGGCAGGAACATTTTGTTTTTCTTCTGCTGTAAATAATGATCTTTTATGCATTCCAGTCTCTCTCTTGAGACAGGGTCTCATTATGCAGTTCAGGCTGGCTTTGAGCTCACTTTGTAGCATAGGCTCCTCTCAAACTCACAATGATCCTACTACCTCAGCCTTCTAAGTACTGAGATTACAGGCATAATACCAAACTATGCCACACATGTTTAGGATCAAGAAAAACACAGCCATTGGCCAATGATTTGTATTTTGAGTGACATCAGAGTTGCCACATAACTCATCAACATCATCTACTGTGCCTCTGCTTGTGTTGTAAAAAGTTGCCATCTCAGGCTCCTGTTTTGTTGAAGTTTCCCTGTTAATATTTCCATCGTAACAGGGTTTACATCAGAGGTATATTGCTTTTGCTACATAGGATGCCAATGTTACAGCTTTCTAAAATCCAAAGACTGTACTATCGTTATGGTTTGTGTGTATTTGTCCCCCAAAGCCTCATGCAATCACTGAGGCCCAGCTCTACCTACAATTTGTAATTAACTCATGATCCAAGGCTGGGGTTATGGGTGTGACTGCTACACCCAACCTGGGGCGGAGAGCCTGAAATGCAACAAAAGGGAGACAGACTTGCTCTCTGCAGCCATTCCTGCTGCTCCTGCCATTTGCTTTGCTCCTGTTCTTTGCCGCTACCATGAAAGATTGCCCTCTGCCATGTGCCTCATTACCTTGGAGTATGGATTGAAACCTCCAGTAACTGTGAGCTAGATAAACCTTTCCTTCTTTAATTTTTGGTGTCTGTTATTTGTCCCAACAATGAGAGAAGAGTAACAGAGACAACTACATAGTTCTCTTTTCAAATTGCAACATTTCTTCTGGAATTTCTGCTTTATTCCTGTGTACAGTTCCTATACTGGTCAACTTGTGCTGTTAGCAAATGTAACATCAGTTGAGACTGGTGAACAAATTGTTGAGTGTCACATTCTGATTAGTTTTGGAAAATGGAGCAATAAGTCTGTTCCTGTCATCATTTGGTGTATTACTATTCAATAAGGACAATAAGGTAGCTAAGTTCCAGGGTAAGTTTCCTCAACTGAAAGTGTAAAAGGTCTTTGTATATATAAGGGCATAAATTTTATGCCATATTTTGAAGCTTTTTTTTTTTTAATATATTGCCTGAACTACATTGACCATATAAGGCTACCATAAAAGGCTGTTCCTCAATAGTCCTATATTCGGTTCATGTGTAAATTGCTTAACAACTATCCACAAGTCTCTCCAACAGTGAGTGCATGGATAGTCATTCTTTTTTTTCCTTGGTGTATGGTTTGGTCATCATCAGGCAATTTTGAAGGAAAACAGATATCCTTAGTGTCATTGTTATTCTGTAGTCCTGAAGCCCGCCACACCCATGAGCTTTCCCATTCCTACAGTTACCAATGGAAAGCCCTACTAAGTACAGCAGACCTGTAAATGTTTCCAGTTCAGCTAGTGAGGAGTCATAATAAATGTTTTTCTTTTGTGGCTGGCTCAGCCTGCTCTAGGGGCGAACCACGGTCCTTGTGCTTGCCTAAGCAGGCACTTTAGACTGCTGAGCTATCTTGCCATACGTTTGTTTGTTTGTTTGTTTGTTTGTTTGTTTTGGCAGAACCAGGGATTGAACTCAGGCCCTTGCAGTTGCTAGGGAAGCGCTTATTCCACTGAGCCATCTCCCTGGCCCAATAAATACGTTTTTGAGTATGGTATTTGCTACATATGGAACATTTTACTCATATTTGAGTCTGTATGTATTTCACAAGAATTTGTAGCATTTCATCAGTTACAAACAATTTCCAACATTGAATGGCAGTACTAGCATTTTGTCCCATTGATTTCATCCCTGCCAAGACCCTCACTCTGTTTGCCAACATAAGCTAATATTGGGTCTTCCCATTCGGATGTGTGTACCTATCTGTTAGTCAAATATGTACTTACATTGCTGTTTTCTTTGTCCTGTCAGTCAAGGAAGTCTGCATTCCCTGTGTCTGTATTGGTTGATTCTTACTCCATTTCACTATCACAGGGAGTTTGGCTCACATGGCCGACATCATGGTCATTATCGTCATTATCCATGCAGAGTGACCAGATGTTTCACTTTTGACCGCCTCCAAAATTTGCAGATCTGTTTTTTCATGTGCCATTGTATTGAATTGGGCTTTTTCTACTGAAAGAATCAAAATAAACCCATATTGCATTATAGTAAAGTATGTTTACATAGCAAAAGAATGATTTGTGTGTATTTTAGCTCTCAGGATGCTCAGGTAAATTTTCACGAAACTTGTTAGTGGGAGCATGAATGTGGGTAAAAATCCTGACACTTTTGTCCAGTGTCATTTGTCATGCCAAGTGGGTGCACAGAAAGATTGCTTCCTATATCCCTCAGGTGCAGCTATTAAGATATACAATGGGCTAGTATTATTCTAAAGTACAAATTTACAGTAGAAAAGTATGGGATTGGTTCTTTTTTTAACCTTAATGGTATGTCCCTTGAGTTAATAGTAGCAAAGTATATGTTTATTTGAAAAAAGTAAGAGTTAAGAGTGAGGCAGAAACCCCGCAGAGTGAGCCTGAGCCGAGAGTAAGAGAGGAAAAGCAAAGTACACTCTGGAGGACACAGAGTATTGTGAAGAAAGCCACCATAACCTGGATTTTTTAAATCTTTCCTTCTTCCTAGCAGTGATAGTAGTAAGTCCTTAGTGCTTCTTAACTGGCCACTTTATTTTCCTCTGATTTTGAGGGACACTTTGAAAAGAATGAGTTCACAGTATCAGTATCTCTTCTTGGGATTTGTAGGGAATGAACTTTACTCCCTTTCTTCTTAGCACAGAGAATGACTTGCTTTTTTCATTTATGAAATTAATCCTTTTTCTTTCTTAGACTGGATCTTTTAAGTTTACACACTTCATCTCTCCCCTTAAAATTTAATGATACTGTCCCTCCCTTGCTCTTTTATTTATAGTTGAGATTTACATTTACTGGAAGATCTTGTAACACTTTATGAAATCATATGGCTGATTTTTTTCCCCTCCCACTTCGTCAAGTGTTCTTTTAGAGGAATCTCAAAAAGGGAATTTTTTTGGTTAACTACTGTTCGTTTATTTGTTTTGGTGTGTTTAGAGTGCATGCTAAGGAAGAGTACTACCACTGAGATACTCTTCTTCCTGTATTTTTCAGGATTTGAACGTTGCTTTTTATTCATTATTAGTTGCCAAGGCTAGCCTCAATCTTCTGAGCATCCGCCTCAGCTTCTTCAGAAGCTGAGGTTTTACACATGTACCACTGCACCTGGCTAAGGTAGTTTATTTTTTTAAATTGAAATACATGTGGGTGTGGTGGCACATACCTGAAATCCCAGCACTTGGGAGCTGAGGTAGGCGGTTCTTGCCAGTTCAAGATCAGGCTGGGCTACAAAGTGAGTTCAAGGCCAGCGTGAGTTCTCAAGAAGAAAAGTACCTAAGTTCTTGATCTTGACATTTTATTTTTAAATTTATCTTTTTTCCAACTGTTATGGACTTGTGCCTTTCAACATTTTCATGCAGCAAACTCATTAGAACCATTGTGTCTGATCTTTGTTCAAAACAGACAAGTACTTTTCTAATAATTGTTGTGGACTGCAAATTCACAATGGTCAATTTTTATATACTTCCCTAAGCGATAAACAGAGATTTGGGATTATTGGTGTCACCCTGTTGAGATTTCCTTTGGTCTCATTGGGGTGGGCCATCCTCTCCCACCTACTAACACTTAGACCACTATGACTAAAAATGCTGTGGGGCAAGATCTTCATTCATTTAAAATCACCACCACCTTCATCTGATAATCCCTTCACCATTTTCATCAGTCAGTAAATACTGAGGTACCTTCTGCCTTCTGTTTTCTGTAAATAACTGATGGGCCAAGATATCCCCACACCAACACTACCATTTTGTCTCTTGCTGTTTCTTCTGTGCATAGTGAGACCTGAAAGCAGATTAAAGCCCCCTGCAGGGGTCTCCAATAAATAATAGAAATATTTAAATCATAATAGTAGCTAACATTTATTGAGCTTTTGTTATTTACTAAGCTCAGAATAAGCACTTTACATACATTATTGCATTAAAATTTTACTCAATTCTGTAAATACTATTATAACCCCATTTTGTAGATGAGGAAACTGATGGTAAGAGGTGGGTGAGTAGAAGATGGTTACAACACAACCATAAGGTGGCTGAGCTGGAATTCAAATATAGCCTTTCATAACTGGAAAGCCCAGTCAATCTTTATTTATTTATTTATTTATTTATTTATTTATTTATAGTCTTTTTTGGAAACAGGGTCTTGCTATGCAGTTTATGATGCCCTTAAGCTCATTTTGTAGCCCAGGCTGGTCTTGAACTTGCAATGATCCTCTTGTGCTGGGATTACAGGCATGTGCCACCACACTTGGCTCATCTTCATTTATACTCATTTCAGGGCATCTTCTTTTTTAGAACTAAGCACAAAAGTTTGTTTAGTATTAGTATAGCCAGAGTTACACTCCACATTTAGCTCAGAAAAAGACATTTCCTTTAAAAAGGAAGCTTTCCTCCAGCATTCCCTATATAGTCAATTCAGTGAATTTCCCGGACTTACTTCAGTAATGTTCCATCATCCAGTAATCTTCATCCCTCTACATTGTTGCTCTGCTTCTTTTCTCACTTCCACCTTCAGATTTCCCATTATCCACATTTCTTGGCTATTGGTACTGTTAGGAGCTATGCAACTTGTGGTTCTGTGGGCACTTGAATGTCATGTTGACAGGGTGCAGCTGCTTGATCCCAGATGCCGAAGTCACAAGCAGTTGCTGCTTCTTTCTTGAAGCTGGTGGAGGAGTGGAATGGAGACCAGATGATGCCTTGATGGCTCTTGTATTTGGGTATAATGGGGCTTTACTCTGTGGTGTTCTTGGTCAGCAGTTAATGGTGTGACTCTTGCTACTGCAACTTCAGATGCTCCAAACTACATTTGTTTATTATCTGTGTAGCCCACAGCTGACCCTGTTTATGAAGCTGTAGAAAGTAGCTGCATCAAAATGTCTCTTTCTGTGGAAACAACTGGATATAAATTGGCCTTTGTCAGGGCTGAATTGGGTAATGATGGTTGGGGTTCCATGAATTTGAACATGAACAAAAATTAGGTCATTTGCCCATCTGACTCCTTTTGGTTATGAGGGCTTGAGAGTTAACATGTTTCACCTCATCTCATCTCAAATTTGTATTGTTTTGATTTCTTTTGGCAAATAGGCAAGCATCAGTACCTTATACACTGGACCCTTGTCTTACAAACTCCACTTGTTCCCAAGGGCAGCTTGTAATTAAAGTGTCAGTTGAAGGTTCAGGCTCCTCTACACAGCCTTCAAAGTCACTCTTCTCTGTACAGGCAGATCTTAGTGTCTTTAGAGAGACATTGGCCCAGAATTTCTCAATTACCTCATATAGGAAAGGATGTTATAATGTTTCTTCCAGAGCTCTTTAAGGGTTAAATCTGCATTTGAGACCATGTGGAATGGAAGCACAAGTGGCCAGCATTTGGGTCATAACTCAAGACTTCGGTTGTAGAATTACAACCATAACTGAGGTTGTTTGTTATGTCAGGTCTGTCATAACTCCAGTGTCCACTGTAGGTGAAAAAGTAGGTGGTCTCAAGGCCTGTTTCCCTACACTGGCACATTTGTCTTGAGCTAAGAAAGCCCAGGCCAGGTGGATTTGACACAGGGAAGCCCACAGGCTTTTGTGTTTGTGGATGAGTAGGGAGAATCTCAGCCTTTCCCCATCTCAGACTCTGCCCTGGAGAGAAGCAAGCAGCTGCTAGTCAGAACAAAACTTGGGGCTGGCAGGCCGGTGGCCAGCTTTCCTGTTACTCTGACACACATTGGCTGGCTTCTTTTTGAGAGGTCACAGTATCTGTGCACTATACATAATATTCTGCTGCAGGCTTTTCTAAACATATCCTGTCTGTGTATGATGCTGTTCCACCCCCAGGCTGCTTTTAATCTCACTGGTGAAGTCTGTGTGGCAGCTATCAATGGGGCTTTAGGCCCACTGTTAATATGCAGTCCTGTGGGGCCAGGCTAAGAAAGGGTAGAGCTTTTATTATAAGGCAAATTCAGATGCAAGTCCACCAGGTTGTGGTGTGTTACTGGCTAGGGTGGCTTCCTCACTTCTGAGGGAACTGGTTCCTCTCTTTTGTAAAGCTGGAATACTCAAGCCTTCTGGGGCTATGGTAAGGCTTAAAGGAGGTTTAATGAATGCACCATCGTATTGTAAGGCCTAGGTAACTTTATAGCTGTAAGAGGTTCCTAATATTGAGATTCATAGACTTCTAGAATGCTGAGAAAGTTTCTTCTAATTTGCTGGCAAGATTTTGTTCCTTTAAATTTCCATTTGCAAGAAGTTCAGTTTTGCAGGCTCAGCCTCTTTTGTCCCAGCCTTTAATGAACTGTTTGTGTAGTTTTTCATTGTGACCCATCCTCAGTACCTTTTTGTTGCCAACATTCTAAGTTATATTAATAATACTTTAACTACTGATCAAAAAGAAGGCTTAGCACAGGTTATTTTTTATACTAACTACTGTGTGATTTATTTCAGGGCTATGACTATGAGTTTTTAGGAATTGAAAAACAAAATCAAATCAGTGAACTTCAAAGGGTAAGGGGGAGTCTGAATTTTCTGTTTCAGACTAGAAACCATTAGGGTGATTAGCATGCTTTTTAACAGCTGTACTTTCTCTGAGTATGAATGTAATCTTTCTTCTTTTGCAAATAATTGAGAAATAATTTGAGAAGTAAATTAACCTGGTAGCTTTCTTTCATTCTAAGAATTTCCAGGCTGCATGAAAATATGTTAATTATTATAACCAATTAAGCTTTTAATGTGTAAATCATATTATAAACCATATAATATTTAAATTGTGGTTTATTACTTAAAAACTAAAGTTACAGGAAGATAAGGGGATACAGATGCAATCATATCTAACTTATACTATTAACATGTGTGACAAGCATATGTTGATCCAGCCTTCTTATGTGACAATTTGATGATATTAGAACAAAAATGTATACATTCATACTTTTTGATCCAGCAGTTATAATTTGGATATCTTACTTTATGCAAACATACTATACAAAGGTGTATATAACTGATTTTTTTGATGTTATTCATAATAGTGAAATCTTTGAAGTTTTCTAAGTACTATCAGTAGAGATTGTCGTGTATCCAGTGAAATGGAATTTCCTGTGCCTGCTAAAAAGAATGAGGTCAATTTATATGTACTGTTATAGAAAGATATAAGAAATGAGGAGGAAAACCAAGTTGTATAACAGTTTTTTATGTTGATTATATTTTTGGTAAAAACATGTATGTTAGTATATGCATATAAGAAGTGCGGCTATATATACCAAATTGTTCACATTGGTTATCTCAGGGAGAGATAGTAGATTATAGTGGACTCTTACTGTCTACATTATATATTTCTGTAATGTTTGAACTTTAACAATGAACCTGTATTATTTTTGTAAGTAGAAAAGAACAATAAAGATGAAAGTCTCTCCAATTTAAACGTGTATTTCCTATATCTGTTCAAAATTTAAATTTTGTGTGTTTATTTCATTAACACAGTTATGCACAGTGTTATTGAAAAATATATCTGGCATTAAAGCTCAGTTTTTATTATTTTTTTATTTTATGTATTTAGTACAGGATCTGACTGCACAGATCAGACTCATAGTGATCTTCCTGTTTTCAGCCTCCCAAGCGCTGGGATTACAGCCATGTGCCACCATGCCTAGTCTCAGTCCACACCCCAGGGCAGGCTGGTAAGGCATGTGGTACCAGAGATAGAACCATAAGCTTAGTTTGTTTTTTTTAAATTCCTTTATTTATTACAGTGTCTCGCTACACATCACGGATTCTTTTTTCGCGGGGGTGGGGGGGTGAGCTCAGCCGGCCCTGCGGGGAGGGGCTGGCATGGCATGTGGTGCTGGGGCTCAAACCGCGGTCCCTGAGAGGCGCTCTAGACTGCTGAGCTATCTTGCCAGCCCCATAAGCTTAGTTTTAATAAGATTTTTTTAAAGGAATAATAACATAGAAATATTTTCTTGCCAATCCATGATTAACTTGTTGAATTTGAAATCATTCATTTTTAATATCTTCAAAAACATTTCCTTGGTAAGTTTGGTATTTTTTTTTTTCACCCTTTTTCAAATACATGTACTTTCCTTTTTTTTTTTTTCCCTCAGTGCTGGGAATTAAACCCTGGGCCTTGGTGCTAACTACACAGCTAGTCCCTTCTCCTCCTTTTAAAATTTTGAGACCAGATCTTGCTAAATTACTGAATTGCCTAAGAGGGGCTCAAACCTGTGATCCTCCCCCTGCCTCAGTCTTCAGAGGGCTGGAATTACAGATGTGCCCTACCATGCCTGGCTATCTTTAATCTTTCAAATTTATTCTTTAAAAACAATCCAACTTATTCTTTAATTATAATTTTGCAGATTCATAAGTACCAAAGCCAGGCATCTTTGCTACTGTCAGGGATAAGAGTATTTGTGATTTAAAGCACATGGATTATACTTACCAGGCCATTCTCAGTGTTTCTATAAAGACATCTAAATCTTGCCTCCTGCTGTATCTTCTAGGATTGGCAATGATAAATAGTTGAGGATTTCTGTGAGAGATAAAGGAACTTACTGAGATTAAAAAGTATTCATAAATATTTTGGAAAATGGATTCAAAGAGCTGGGGATATAGTTCAGTGGTAGAATACTTCCCTAATATGCACATGATCCTGGATTTGATCACAGATACATATTAAACACTGTACCTTGGAGTATAAAAAGAGTTGCATTAAACACAGCCTCTGCTCTCCAGACTCTAGACTAGTAGAAAATATAAGACAGCCTTCCAAAATTTCTGTACAAGTTACAAAGTAGTATGTGCTATAGGGATAATGCAAACTAAGTGCTTCTGTAAGAGCACTGAAGAAAATGACTCATCTTGGCCAGGTGATCGCAGGAAGATCAGACAGGGTTTGTGACATTTAAACTAGTCCTTGAAGGCAGGTTGGATTACCTTTCAGTAAAGGGAAGCACTTTTCAGAAAAGAATATGAGATAAAGCCCTAAGGCTTCTATCCAGAATAATGATGACTCTAAATTGAGAAATGTGTGTGATTCTATAGGTGACCAGCAGGAAATGAAAATGTAGAGCATCTTGATGCTAGGCTAAGATATTTACACTTCATTTAGTTGGTGTTAAGGAGCCAACACAATTGGGAAATTGTGCTTTCAGATCAAAGCACTAGGGAAAGGTTACTCTGCTGGGTTAGGGAGAGAAGAGCAGGGTCAACAGTAAGGAGATTAATTTGAATGCCACTGCTATATCTAGGAATGTAGTATTGAAGGCCTAAAGTGGACCATTTGCATTGGGAATAAAAAGGAAATGAGCATTTTGTTAGAGAATAATATGTAGAAGCCTTCTTCTCAGCAGTCTCATGGCACAAGCGAGGGTGCTTACAGAGGCAGTGAGCGTGATGCTCACTCCTTATTTCAGGGCACACATTAATTCTGCACACTTAGTTCAGGTAAGGGACCATTGGTGTTCTCCCTGGTTACAAAATTGGAAACCAAGAGATTTAAAAACAATCTCAAGAGGTCAGGTATTGTGGCACACGCCTGTAATACCAGCACTTAGAAGGCTGAAGCAGGAGGATTGTTGCAAGTTCGAGGCCAGCTTGAGACCCAGTCTCAAGAAAGCAAAAACCAACCAACCAACAACAACAAAAAAACCCACCTCAGGTATGCAAAATTGGCAAATGAAGAGAAACTGTGACTAGGCTATGCCTTACATCAAGGTTTGTCTGTCTGATCTTGGTGCAAAGAGGCCTGATTTTAGAGGAGACCTCAACCCTTCCATCCCACCCCACTCCCACATTTGTCTGCTTAAGTTGTGTGTGTCAGAAAAGGAGGATGGAAGGGCCAGCCCTGCCCCAAAGTGTTGTGCTGTTAAATTTGCTCTCATTGTGGGGCTCATGATGGTGACTCTGCTGCAACTAAGTCCTTTCACTAGGGTCCCTTCACCCCCTCAGTCTGATGGCTTCCATGCTGCTTCCCTGTCTGCATACAAAATCAGACTCTTCTGACACTGCAGTTGCCTTGGAAACAGGTATCAGTTGTCCATTTTCCTGTAGGTTGCAGCACTTTGACAAGGGCGAGCTGACCATACAGGATATGGTGCCATTAGGAAAACTCTCCCTGCCTCTTTATCTATACCATTTCAGTGAGGAAAGATTGGAAACTTTTTTTTTAATGTTTGTGTGCTTTTGTTTTGTTTTGTTTTTTGAGACAAGGTCAAGCTATGTAGTTCAGGCTGGCCTTGAACTTACTGTGTAGCCCAGGCTGGCCTCAAACTCACAGCAGTCCTCCTGCCTTAGGCTTCTGAGTGAATTGCAGTGTTGTACAATTACAGCACTTTGCTGGTCACTATGACCAGCAAAGAGACCACATTTTAGATTCATTTCAGATTCTGACAAGTTTGAATAATTAAAAAAATTAAAGCTATGCTGAAAGATCTCTGGTATTCCCCTACTTCAGCCACTTTCTGCTAGTATTTCCCTTCCCTTCCTTCCTTTTCTTTTCTAAGTGATGGGTCTCGTTTTTTTGCTCAGATTGATTTTAAACTCCTAGGCTAAAATGATCCTCCTACCTCAGCCTTCTGCCTGCTCTCTTGGTTTTCAGACATGACTCAGCTGCCAATACAAAGGCATGGCGAATGCCCTGTGTGCTCTTTCCGAAACTGCAATATTCTTGCTGGGCTTGGTGACTCACATCTGAAATCCCAGCCCTTGGGAGGCTGATGCAAGAGGATTGCCACAAGTTTGAGGCTGACCTGGATTACATAGTGAGTTCAAGACCAGCCTGAAATGCATAGTGAGATCCTGTCTCAAACATGAAAAAAGCAGGCTGGGGAGATAGCTCTGCAGTCTAAGCACCACCCTGGCAAGTACAAGGATCTGAGTTTAATCCCTGGCACTACATGCTGTGCTAGCTCCAAAACCCTATAATTCCACTGCTGGGGAGCCTGAGACAGGAGGATCATTATGAGTCTAAACCGTAACAAGACCCTGTATCAAATAATTTTTTAAAAAAGTAAGAATAAACAACAGTAGCGAGAGGGGTGGGGAGAGAGGGGAAGGAGGAAAGGGGAGGGAAGGGAAGGAGAAGGAGGAAGGAGTAGAACAGAGGAGAGGGGAGAGGAGAGGAAAAGGGAAGAAGAAAACAAAACGAATGTTTTGGTGGTGTTGGAAAACCTGGACTCCTGAGATCCTCAAGGCGCCATGGTTTCTGGAACCAGACAGCCCAGTTCTAAATTATGGTTCTGCCGCTAACTGCTTACCGCACTCCTTCATTTGTAAAATGGATATAGTACTTGTCCTTAAAGCTGTCAGCAGTGAGTTGTCAAGAGTAGTACATGAGATAGCCTTTGTGATGTGTTTAGAACAGCTCTTGGCAGAGTGCATTTGGAGTATGGCAACCCTCACTGCTAGACAGCGTCTGCCCAAGACTCTTTGCACCCTAAAGTTGTACTTTCAAAGCTTGGAATATTGTTTACTCCTTTTGGCCCAGGAGGGAGTAAACTTTGGATATAAAATGGCAAAATGCTTTAGTTTATAAAATTAGAATGATCTGTCTGTTACAATTTTAATAAAACTTACCTATAAAAAGCAAATAAAAAAAACATGCTTTAGTTTAATAGTTCACAACTTAGGGGCTGGTCTGATAGCTCAGTGGACTAAAGCACTGCTTAGGCAGAGCACAGCAGCTGGGGTTCGATCCCCGACATGCAGTGCTGGCCCTGCCCCCAGGGTGCACTGAGACTGGGTGTGGTGTGCACCTGTGATCCCAGCATTTGGAAGGCTAAAAACAGGAAAATCACTACGAATTGGGTCTATGTAATAAGACCGTGTAGACCCTGTAAGCCCTGTACTAAATACAGAAAAAATGAAAAGTTCACAACCTGATTAATCTTTAGAACCACCTGAACAAAATTAATCGATTGACTGGTTGATTGGCACAAGGTCTGGCTGGCCTCCAACCCTGGCCGAAAGTGATCCTCTTGCCTCAGGTAAGTACCTGAGACTACAGTTATGTGCTGCACACTAGGTTCCAGAGATGTTTTCATAAGCATATGCTTAAACCTTGCCCTATGTCAGAGTCTTACAGGACAGAGAAAGGGGATGTGAAGGTGGAATGGGGCTACTATCCAGAAAAAAACAGTCCTTTGAGTACTTCTGTTTGTAAAGCAGGTCTGGTAACCTTTGTTCTGGTTTTGTGATCTTTAAAAGCATGTGGCTGGAGGATTTTTAAGGTCACCTCCTAAGCAGTGGTAGATTTACCTTCCTTTGAAGCTCAGGCTATTTTAATCTCAGCACAGGAGAACTGACTCAATGCCAGCTAATTCTGAACTGTTAAGCAGGACAGTTTGCTTTTTTCTGCCATATTGGAAGTCATTGGTTTTTGGGAGCCTTGGTAGTATAGACAGAACAATAAATTAGCCAAACTGGGCAAAGCCCAGGACCAGAGCTGAGAGATAATCTGTTTGCTTGTCTTGAAATGACTTGTGGCCCTGCCTACCTCAGACCAGATGACACTTTGGACTCTGAAGGAGTTGAAGTGAGGAAACTGTGCCCTTCCCTCTCCCAGCTTCAGTGATTGGGTCTCTGACTCCCTGCCTGATGCCCTAGTCACTACGAAGCTGCTGTCCCAGGCTTCCTCTGTGGTTTTGGTATAAGTGGCAGTTCTCAGAACCTGGTGGAAAATCTGCTTTGTGAGATTAGAGTGTAGTATGTGGGCAAGAGACAAAACAGTTATTCTTAACCTGGTGGAGTAGAGCGAGACGCAGGGAGTGCTCTGCCTTAGACAGGTCTCTAGCATGCTTGTTTATAGAAATAGCAAGCCATGGTTTGGCTGGAGTGACTTAAACCCAGGTATTTATAACTCATATTGAGTGGGCTTGAGAAGTGGGGGAGGGGGGAAGAAAAAGGCTGGTAGCAGCACAACATGGCAACAAAAACAGAGATCAGTTTCCTCCCAGTTGCTGGGACTTCCTCACCATTTGAAGCAGCCAACTCCTAGGTGACTCTGGCCTTTTAGTTCCCTATCTATGGGGAACAGTTTTGCTTATGACAGGACAGATTTTTTTTTTTTTGTATTTAGTAGAGGGTCTACTGGGTCTCACTACACAAATTGGACTTGTAGTGATTCTCCTGTTTTCAGCCTCCCAAGCGCTGGGATTATAGGCATGGTGCCCCAGCAAGCCCAGTCTCAATCACTGCCTCAGCTTGCCCCAGGGGCAGGACTGGCACAGCACACTAGGGATTGAACCCTGGCCCCTGCATCTGCCCAAGCAGGCACTTTAATCTACTGAGTTATCTGGCCAGCCCCATAACAGATTTTTTTTTTTTTTTTTTTTTTTT